>PVKU01004425.1:0-147407 GCA_004027475.1 Anoura caudifer
GGCTAAATTATTTTTATGATAAAGAGTTAAAGAGAAAAGAGAGCATGTGTGTGTACTTGCACACATACACAGAAATTGACAATAACAAGTATAGATAATTCATACTTTTTAAAGAAATGGGTCTTTAGCTGATATCATTTTTTTTGTTGTTTTTCATCCTCACCCAAGGGTATGTTTATTGATTTGAGAGAGATAGGAAGGGGGAAAAGGAGAGAGAGAGAATGTGACAGACAAACATCACCGCTTGTCTCCTATATGCACCCCAACCACGGTTTAAACCTGTAAACCAGGAATGGGCCCTGACCAGGGTTCAAACCCACAGCCTTTTGGTGTACAGGACAACACTCCAACCTAGTGGACATCCTGACCAGGGATAGCTGATATCACTTTAAAACAGACTTCACAGTTCCCTCATTTTTATTTAACTTTTATTCTGTGTAGACAGATACCACAAAATGTTAGCAGTTGTTGAAACTAGTGAGAGTGTTTAAATATTTGCTTTATTATATATTTAAATGTTTTCTCCAAGTTAGAAATTTTTCATGATAAAAAGTCTCAAAGTACCTACTTACTGGCAATTTAAAAAATTACCTCAGCAACTCCTGACAGTTTATGCTTTCAAATGCACCAAAGAATAATTACATCATCACTCAAAATCTGCTGGTATTTTGATTTGGATTGCATGACAGTTGTCAGTTAATTCTGAAATACTTGCTGTTTTTACAATACTCAGTTTCCTTGTTCAGAAACATGATACACTGTTAATTTACACAAATAATCTTTATTACTCTAAATGGTTTCACAATTTTATGTAGAATTTCTGTATTCGGAGGGTTATTCCGAGGTATTTTATGTTTTCTGGTACTATCATGAATGCAACTTTTAAAAAAGAATTAGATCAGCTGATTAGTTTTTACTGCTTTATAGAAATAGCATGGATGTGTTGCACATTTACCATGTATCTGATCAGTATATGTTCTTTAAAAGTTGATGCTCTTGTTTCCTTTTTTCCTATCAGCATTACTTTAATTTTTTTAATTTAATCTTTATTGTATTTTTTATTACCATTTAGTCCCCTTATACTTGAATTTTCTAGATCAAAAAATTATGTTGTACTGCAAAAGATGATTCTGTAGTTCTATGACTTATATATTCCTGCACTGTCTGGAAGGTGCATAGTAACTGTATGGTGATGGTCACGGCTGGACTGCTTTCATCCTGATTTTAGAAGGAACATCAACAGCATTTTACATTAAATATGATGCTGGTGTTTGGTTTAAGACAGCTATATTCTTTGTTATGTAAAGAATTTATCTTTCTATTCCTATATCTCAGAATAAATCTCCTAAATAAATGCTGAATTTTAATAAATGCCCTTTCAGCATCTACAGAGAACATCAGGTTTTCTTATTGGACCAATTAATATTACATATTACAACAACAGGTTTTCTAATAGGAGATAAATCATTTTTGGCCATGGTAGATGATTCTCTTACTGTAAAGTTCATTTGGGTGTGTTAGTATTTTGTTTGAGATTTATAAAGCTAAATTCAAATGTAAGGTTGCTGCATAGGTCTCTTTTCTGTATGTTATTTTGCTTTGGTTTTAGTCATTTATTTTTAAAATCTCCTTTTGTAGGACATTAGAAAAAAACTTGTCCTCAGTAGGTGTTAAAAAGTTCCTGAATGCTAATGCTATTTATTATGAACGAGGAGAAGGTGAGAGGCCACAGCCAGCGCACAGGAAGGTGAGATAATGGCTTCCACTTCGCCTAACTGCCAGCCTGGCTTAGTGTGAAGGGTTGTGTCTAGAGACACTCAACTGAGCAACCATTTAAAAATATATATAGAATATCAAAGTAACTGACAAACACAAGAAATATCAAGTTTTTGGAAGATATTTTAAAACTCACAAACATTTGTTTTTTGAATGTCAACAGGAATAAGAAATAAGAAAGCAAGGTTAGGAAAAAACAAACCCCACACAACATGCATTTCAAATAATATCAGAACCCTGAGAAATTTGTCCCTGCTTTGGTAAATGTCATTAACCACTTCAGAGCCTATGGGAATCCTTAGTTTGCCACACATTCTGAGTGTGCAATACAATCTGTATTGTGACTTGGACAAAGAAAATACTTTGGTCTTTGGGATAGGTTGTTCATTGTATAAGGTGTACTATATCCCTAAGTAATAAAACTTCAAATGCAAGTTGTTCAGAACACAAAGGGGCTGAATGGAGGCAGTAAATCCAACAATCGCCTACACAGAGACGTACCAGCTCACTGAGCTAGGTGCTCATCTCAAGCTCTTGCTGGAGAAGACAGCCCCAGAGAAGCCTGAGGGTGAGGTCTCTGCAGGTTGACTAGCAAGGTCTCTAACAGAGAAGAGCCTGACTGCTCTACAAACTAGATCTGTGAAACAAGTAGGCCGGGGGTGGGGGGGGGCGGTGGGGGCGGGGAGAAAGATGGAAGAGGAAGCCCAGCTGTGGCCCTACACGCCCTACACAATGAGACTCAGGTTGCGCACACACAGCCAGTCTCACATGCAGACAAGGCACATTCTTCCCAGTGTTTTGTAACATTTTTGAAAAAGAGAAAGAGTGTTGGCAAGCTTTAGCTTGTTTAATATACACAAAATATGTAGCTTGGTTTTAAGCTTGTGCAATACTGAACACGATGCACTAAAATACTGGTAAAGTAAAAGGAAGCAAGGAAGAAAATGAAACATTCAAATGTACCTACTGTTACAGTATGGACTTACCAGTCTAAAATATTTACTGTCTGCCTCTGTAGAAAAAAAGCTTATTGACTTCTATTACTGAAAAAATCAGGGACAAATTGTTCATTTGCAAGATTATTTGTCACATACATACAATCTGACATACGCTTTTTTTTGCTGAAAGATCTGCGTAAACTGCACAAGCTAATTCCAGTTAAGGGAAAACAGAGTAGATGTACATTTTCCCAGCTAAGTACAACCCCAAACTCTAGACATTACTTACAAAACAAACATAGGAAAGCTCCGAAAGGCAGAGAAAAGAAAGAAGAGCTAGGACCTTTAGAACATGAGAAACTTGAGTCCTTGGGTTTTCTTATTGCCTCAAATACCCCAGCCTTGGAGCAGATGAAGACAGCAACCTGAGCAATTGTGCAATCTGAACAATAGAAAGTAGACTGAAAGATTCAGAGAATCTCAGAGGTTTATGGGATGATAAAAAGGTCTAACATTGGGTCATCATGGGCCTGGAAGGAGAAGAAAAAGGGGTGGGGCTGAAAAGTCCTTTTTTTAAAAAAATGGCTAATGACCTTTCCTATTTAGCACCCACCCTAACATCCCTAGGACCTTGCTGTGATTCCGCCCAAAAGTGCGGGGGCTGATAGCATGCAGGTGCCCCCACTGGGCTGCAGCGACGCTGCTTCATGGAGGAGAATATATTGATAAAAGCTCATGTATTATACTTCACAATACTCCCCTGATGTGCAGGATCTCCTTGTAAAATAAGTAATTGCACTGTGTATCAGTCTTACTACCAACATTAATTATTAAAATATTTTAGAATTTTTAAAAAACTAGAAAAAACCAAATACCATATGATCTTACCTTTAACAGGAATCTAATCAATGAAACAAACAAGCAAGCATAATATAATCAAAGACACTGAAAACTGAGAACAGGCTGACAGTCACTAGAGGGAAGAGGGGAGGGAATTTCAGGGGAAAAGGGGAACGGTTTGGAGCAACAGGTATGAAAGACACAATGGCAAAAACTAGGGGAGGTGGATATGGGAGGGAGGTGGGGAGGGTTGGGGCGGTGGGCTGGGACAGGAATAAAAGACAGATAACCTTATAAGAACAACAATTAAAATAAAAAAAGATTTAAAAATTAAAAAAAAATCTAAAAACTCCAAATTTTGCAAGAGACCTAAATCTATATATTAAAGAGGCTATGCGAACCCCAAACGGGATACTCCCAAAGAATTCCATGAAAAATCTTGAAGACAGCCACAGAAAAATGACATTTCAGCTCCAGGGAAAAAAAACCTCAAAAAGCATGGAAGCTAGAAGAAAACTTACCCGATTTTTTTTTTTTTTTTTTTGCATATTGAAAGAAGAGAATCGTCAACCCCGAATCTTGTGCCCAGAGAAAGTATCTTTCAGAAATAAAGGGGAAATCAAGCCATTCTCAGATGAACAAAAATGAAGAGAATTTGTTGTCAGCAACTTACTCTAAAAGGATGGCTAAAGCAAGTTCTAACAAAGAGAAAACAAAAGAAGGAACTAAGGAATGTTACAAAAAGAAAGAAAATGTAAACAAAGCTATGGGTAAATAGGCTTTTCTTCTCCTCTTAAGTTTTCTAACTTACATTCAAGAGTTAAAGCAAAAAGTGTAAATGTCACCCATGTGGTTCTAAGTGTTTATAGAGGAAATATTTAAGATAATCACATTATAAATAGGGAGGTAAAGGGAGGAAAGGCTTTGCTGAAACTGGTAAAATGACGACACCAAACTGTGATGTTATGACAATGCACTACAGCCAGAGCAACCATTCATAAAACCCTATCAAGTGGTATAATAGAAAACACTATAGGTATAGATATCAAAATGGAATTTCATAAAATGTTCAAGCAACCCATAAGAAGGCAGGGGTGAGGAACAAAGAAATAAAAACCATAGAGAACAAATAGAAAATAAAAATAAATGGTAGACTTAAGCCTTAACATATAAATAATTATAGTTAGTGTAAATGGTCTACAAACACCAAATAAAAGACAGATTGGCAGAGAAAATTAAAAACATGACTCAACTATATGTTGTCTATAAGAAAGTCATTTCAAACATAATAATATACACAGGTTGAAAGTGAAAAGTTGAGAAGAAAATCTTAAAATTAATGAAAATAGAAAAACTTCTAAAGATAATAGTAAATGGCTCATTAACATTTTTCAATGTTCAACCTCAAAAGTAATCAAATAAATTGTTAAAAATAAGTTTAAATTATTTTCTCCCAAAATAAAACGTGTTCATTCTTTTTCTTTTTTTCTTTTTTTTATTGTGGTAATATATAAGGTCTGTCTGGAAAAATTCCAGCAATTGTTAATATAACAGGAACAGTTTGCATGACATCGATGTAACCTGGCAGCCAAGGCGAGTGGACTGGAATGCACGTGCGTGGGGGCAGTAGATGCCATCAAGTGAGCATGTGTACTGAGTGGCCGTCACATTCAAAATGACTGAGCAGGTAGAGCAATGAATCTGCATCAGTTTCGTGTTAAGCTTGAACTCCTCAGTGGAAACTATTCAGATGATTCCATGAGATTCAGGAAAATATGACAGGGCAGCTGATGGCAACTGGGAAACTGCGTGAGGTCCCAAGGTGCCCACTGTGAAGAAGACTGAGGCGTCACTGTCCTGTGTACCGTATTTTTTGTATCTTGTTTCTTCTTCAATAAATGTCCCTATTTTTCATAGTACATGCCTGGATACTTGCTGGACAGACCTCGTGTGTGTGTGTGTGTGTGTGTGTGTGTGTGTGTGTGTGTGTATGAAAACTTGCCATTCAACTATATTTTCACATTTCAAAAATTAAAATATAATTGACATGGCATTACATTAGTGTCAGGTGCATGACAATGATTCAATATATGTATATATTGTAAAAAGGTTAGCATGATGAGTCTAGTTAACACCCATCACCACACCATTACAAATACTGTTTTATCATGAGAACTTTTAAGATCTACTCTCTAGCAACTGTCAAATATATAATGCATGCAGTATTATCAACTACGGTCAGCATGCTGTATGTTACATCTGCACTTACCACTGGCTACCGCCGGTCTGTTGTATCTGTGAGTTCTTTTTTTTCTTATCATCCAGTATCTGTCTTTCTTTGCCTTATTTCACTTGGCATTATGCCCTCAAGGTTTCTCCATGTTGTCACAAGTGGCAGAATTTCCTTCTTTTTATGGCTGAATAATATTCCATTACGTGTGTGTATACATATGTGTGTGTATGTACACACACACACATCGCATTTTTTTCATTCATTCATTGATGAACACTTAGGTTGTTTCCTTGGCTTGGCTATTACAAATAATGCTGCATTAAACTTGAAGGTGCAGATATCTTTTCCAATTAGTGTTTTTGTTTCCTTTGGATAAATACCCCAAAGTGGAATTGTGGGGGTCACATGGTAGCTCTATTTTTAATCTTTTTGAAGAACGCCCGACTGTTTTCTACAGCACCTGCATCAGTTTATATCCCGCCATTCCAATCTACAGTGCACGGGGGTTCCCTGCTCTTCACATCCTTGCCAACATTTGTTATTCCTTTTCTCTGATGACAGTTATTCTAACTGGTAGGAGGGGATATGACATTGTGGTTTCGATTGGCATTTCCCTGATGGTTAGTGATGATGAACACCCATTCATGTACCTGTTAACCATTTGTACATCTTCCATGGAAAATGTCTCATTAGATACTCTGCCCATTTTAAATAGAATTGTTTTTTATTGAGTTATATGTACTCTTGACATATTTTGGATATTAACACCTTATCAGATATAGAAATTTGCAAACATTTTCTCCCATTCCATAGGTTACATTTCCATTTTGCTGTTGGTTTCTTTTCTGTAAAGAAGTTTTACAGTTTGATGTAATCCTACTTGCTTATTTTTGCTTTTGTTGTTTTGTTTTGGGAATCAAATCTAAAATACCACAGCCAAGATGGATGTTAAGGAGCTTTCTGCCTATGCATTCTTTTAGGAGTTTTATGGTTTCAGGTCTAATATTCAAGACTTTAATCTATTTTGAGTGGATTTTTGTGTAGGGTTTAAGATAGTGATCCAATGATCCCACACTGTTTATTGAAGAGAGATTATCTATTCCCCATTGTATATTCTTGGTTCCTTTGTTGCAAGTGAATTGACCATATATTGTATATTCTTGGATCCTTAGTTGTACATGAATTGACCATGTATGTGTGTGGTTTACTTCTAGGCTCTCCATTCTATTCCATTCATCTACTTTTCTGCTATATTGTTTTAATTATTATAGCTCTGTAGTACAGTTTGAAATTAAGAAGCATGGTGCCTCCAGCTTTGTTCTTCCTCAACATTGCTTTGGCTATTTGGGATCTTTTCTGGTTTCATACAAATTGTAGAATGGTTTGGTCTATTTCTCTGAAAAATGCCATTGGAATTTTGATAGGGATTGCATTGAACCTGTAGGTTGCTTTGGGTAGTATGAACATTGTAACAATATTACATCTTCCAAAACATGAGCACACATCTTTCCATTGGTGTCTTCACTTCTTTCATTCATGTCTTACACTTTTCAGTATACAGGTCTTTCAACCCCCGAGTTAAACTTCCACTAGGTATTTCAGGTTTTTTTCCCGATGTAATTATACAGGGGATTATTTTATTAATTTATCTTTCTGATAGTTCATTATTAGTGTGTAGAAACACAAATGATTTTTGTATATTGACTTTGTATTCTGAAACTTCGCTGAATTTGTTTAGTTCTATCAGTATTTTGGTGGAATTTTTAAGGTTTCCTACACATCATGTCATCTGAAAATAATGACCACCTTTCTTCTTCCTTTCTGACTTGAATGCCTTTTATTTCTCTGTCTTGATTAATTGGCCTGGTAAGGACTTCCAGTAAGATGTTGAGTAAAAGTAGTGAGAGTGGGCATCCTTGTCTTGTTCCTGATGTTGAAAGAAATTTTTAAGGCTTTTCAACATTGGGTCTGATATTAACTGTGGGCTTGTTGTATATGGACTTTGTTATGTTGATGTATGTTGCTTTGATGCCCAATTTGTTGAGTTTTTTTAATCATAAAAGGAAGCTGAATTTTGTCAAATGCTTCTTCTTTCTCTATTGAGATAGTCATATAGTTTTCATCCTTCAATTTTGTTAACATGGTGTCCAATACTGATTGGTTTGGTAAAATTGAACCATCCTAGCATCCCTGGAATAAACCCCACTTGATCATGATATATGATCCTTTTCATGTATTGTCGAATATATTTTAGAAGATTTTATTTATGTCTTTTTAGAGAGAAGGGAAGGGAGAAAGAGAGAGAAACATCGATTGGTTGCCTCTTGCATGTACCCACCCAGAATGGAACCTGCAACCCAGGCATGTGCCCCTACTGGGAATCAAACCATCTACCATGAATTGAACAGGCAATCTTTCCATTTGCAAGATGACACTCAGCCTACTGAACCACACCTGTGAGGGTTGTTTTGCTAATATTTTATTGAGGATTTTTGCACCTATGTTCATCAGGGATATTGACCTGTTAAGTTTATTTTCTTGTAGTATCCTTGTCTGGTTTTTGCTTTGTAATATTAATTTGGAAATGTTCCTTCCTCTTCTATTTTTTGGAAGAGTTTGAGAAGGGCTAGTATTAATTCTTCTTTAAATGTTTAGAAATATATAACCCAAAGATTTAAATATAGGAAATTTATTCTTAATTAGTATGGTAAAAAAAATAGAAGATTAGACAAATAAATGATTCAAAAATATAAGAATCAAAATATCTATGTTTTGAAACATGATTAAAGACTAGAAGGAAATCTGCTGATAATAATGGACACTAAGAAGTCATATATCAAAATGTTAAAAAGAATTATATCTGTGGAACAAAATTAGTTTTTAAATTTTATTTAAACCTTTTTGTATTTTTAAAAATTTCTAGGAAGATCATATACATAGGAGCGGGACAAACTTTTAAATAAAACACCAGCAAGTGACAAACGAATTCAGCCACTCTCTCCCTTCCCAACGTGGGCAGGTGCTACGCTCCCTCCACCTTCCGGGTTCTTCCCGTCGCCCTAACACGGGAAGCAGGAGGTCTGAGTTCTGTAGGTGTTCCTCTAGTGTCAGCACACCCACGGCTTTTCACGGGTCTGGTTTTCTAGCCACACTCCACTTAACTTTTATTAAAAACCTCACAAATGAAATGAGCCTCCTCCTAAGTTTTTCTGTGATCATTTGGTTGAAAGAAATGAAAGGTCTGAGGAAAACAAAGTCCAGGTTTGGGGGAAAACCACGTGGGTGGAACACTGGGCTGCAGCGAGACAGTTTTTCAAAGTGCTACGCCCTGCGGCAGGGTAGTTTTCAATAAACATAAGTAGAGAATATTTAAATAGCACCCAATTTACTTTTTATTCTCATAAAAAGGGAGGGATGAAAGAGGGGAGGTGCGGCTATGGCTCTATTAAAAGCCACAGCTGAGCCAACAGCAGGGAGGAAGCCGATGGAGGTACCTGAAGCACAGATTATACACAGCTTGTGGTAACGGATAACGCACAGCCTTCCCTCTTCTCAACCATGCCTAGATTTATGATATAATCTGGTACATTACTGAAGGACATTACTTACTTGGGCCAGGAAACCCTTCTGTTTCTACAGTGTTTCCTCGTGTATCCATCGGAAGCTCACATCGGAGGGCAAAGTTACTTTGATAAGCAAAACATAAGATAAAATATTTAAGTATTATTTTTACAGAGAGTGCAAATATTTTTCATGTCATTAAAGCCTTCAGGTACCTTGGGAAAATAACGATGCTTAAATAACCTCCTTCAATGAAGCAGAAACAGGGCAATGTAGAGAATCTCTCACAAGGTATCATGTAAAACCTGATTTGGAGCTCAAGGCACCAACATAGATCCTAAGTCAATGAGATGGTTATTTGACCCGATAAATGATGGAGTAAATATTAAGTGCAGATTTGAAAAGCACAGATGTTCTCAATCCCTCAAGGTTGCTTGAAATAGTAATTACTGATGTTTCAGAGTGTCTGTCCTATGTTTTACAAATGAAGCAGTCAAAACTAAGCCCATAGCCCCGGCTAGCGTAGCTCAGTGGATTGAGCACTGGCCTGCAAACCAAAGGGTCTCCAGTTCAATTCCCAGTCTAGGGAACATGCCTGGGTTGTGCACAAGAGGCAACCACACATTGATGTTTCCCTCTCTTTCTCCCTCCCTTCCCCTCTGTAAAAATAAATAAATAAAATCTTTAAAAAATAATAAGCCTGTAGTATTTTGTCCTTACTTTGATTTCAACTGAAAGGTTTCTTTAAAATAACAGCAGAAAAGTGTGTCTAGGTTATTCCTTGGTCAGTAATTTGCCTCAGAGAAGCCTGGAATTATGCTTAAAGCTCAAGGTCTCTGCCAACATGAGAGTGCGGGTGGGGTGGTGGAGTGGGAGGGAGGACAGCAAGCCCACCCAACTCCTGGAAATTTTAAAGAAATGATAAAACTTTCCAAGAGAAATAGTCATTTTGGTAAATGAAACCATTTGTAACTTTAGAGGAGTTTTCTTTCTTTCCCTCCAACATATCATAAAAAAAAATCCACACTAAGCTCTAATAGGCTATAAAGCTTTGGTTTTTAGAAGGGTCAACAAGAGCTAAAACCACTAATGTCATACTGGAAGAAGGAAGAGTGGAGAGGCAGTGACGCCCCAACCCTTCCATGATCCCAGTGAGAAGTCTCACCCAGGCTAGAAACCGGCTGCCAAATGCATGCCAAGGGCAAATTTTACAGCCATGCTGAAATCTTCTGTGCGTGTAAGCAGTGCTGTGAAGATAATGACAGATTCAGCATCATTGGAAGTCTTTCGCTTACAGATACAAAAGACAATTATCAAAATAGAAAGCTCGAAGCTAGGAGGAAGAAAGAAAAACAAAAGACAAACAAATAGAGGCAGAGGGGGAAAAGGTGCAAGAGAGATGATGACATATGAAGACAGAGTCGGAGACAGATGTAGCGGCCAGTCCTACATGCTCAGGAGAATGGTCACTCGTCTGGCAAACAAAATGCCTCCATCTCTTCATCTTTTGGACGCTAAGCAAACTCTATTTACATGAAAAAAAATAAACCAGACCGAAGTCAAGTTCATTTAGGGAAAACTATTTTAAGGCTCTTCTTTTTTAAGACAGGCCTGAAGAGTGAATTCCCATTCTGTAGTCCTCACCAAAAACCCAATGATATGGCTAATTTCAGTTCAGTATAGAAAGAAGTCAACGTATTTCTCAGTAAGCCAGAAGGACAGCTGCCATTTCTCAAAAGGACAGGGACAGCTGCCTAAAAATACTAGAAATGTACCAAACAGGACAGGATCACAGATTTTCCAATCAACAGGGTCTCTGAACATGTAATGTAACAAACTTACTGTAGAAATCAACTGAGGGCCAGGAACTGTTACACTGTCAAAATCTAAAAATGGAAGAACTGATGGTAGAGAAGGAGGGCTGGGATAATAATTGCTGGGAGTTAGACCACTGCCTGAAATATCACAGTCTAACTTATTAGAAAATATCCTCAGAGAAAATCCCCTATTAGGTAAAAATACAAGGTCTGGAATTAGACTGCCTGGCCTACAAGCTGGGACCTACCACTTTTCTAAATTGGTTTCCTCAAGTATAAATGAGGACAATCATATAGTCATTCTCAAAAGGGTGGTCATGAGGAATAAACATAATATACACAAAGAGCAAACCCAAAACTTGGAGATATAGTAAAAGCTATTATTATTATATTGAAATAAAATAACAGTGACCTAAGATTTATTTGTTACGTGCCTGAACTGTGGTCAGAAGCTGTAAGAATGCTACGTTTATCCATTAACTTTCACATCATAGGCCATAGGTGTTTTTATACTCTTCCTAAGGACAAAGGGACTCAAGGCCATATACCTGGTCAGCTACTGAAATAGAAATCAATCTACATTTGACCACAAGGTCAGTGAACTTCTATTACAAACATGTTTATTCTAAAAATGCATTTATCAAATATATATTTTAATAAAGATCTATATAAAAATGTTCATGACAAAGAAATTCCGATGGCACTGTCAAAGGGAAAAGTAGTATATTGTACATAATTTCTCTGAGCCATAGCTTTTTCTGAAAAAAGAATTTTAAAACAATACCTTCACCTCATAGGATTTTTGTGAAGACTAAAGAAGGTAATGCACGTGAAATGCTTAGCACAGTACATCAAGCAGTCAAAGGTTACCAAAGCCACTATTATTCATCATATGAAATTTAATGTGCAGCACAGAAATTCTATGGGCTGCATATAACACAAGGTATAAGTAAAGATGTTAAACATCCTATTCACTCCCTTTTAATTCTATAACTTTCCCAGACTACACAGGTTTCCTTCATAAGTAAGGAAGCACATGATTCAAAATTATATTAATTTACTTTAATTTTCATGATCACACTCTCAAAATACTTCTGTCAGTCAAGAACATCTAATTTCCATATAGCTATTTCTGTGAATGTTAATACTACATTCATTGAGAATCTTTAGTAATTTCTCTTTATTCTTAAAATCGTTGGTTAAAGATAAACCACAATAAACCATAGTGTTCATTCTTAAAACCACAGAGCTAAAGCAAGCTACAGTGAAAATTCCACCATCAACAGCAGGAGCTGATAGAAGCATCTCCCCAGAGCCTTTAATTTATTAGTATTTTGACCAGAGAGAAGGCAAAATTTAGTTACCATTTTGGAACAGGTGGAAAAACAGGCATGAATTGTGCCAGTTAAAGACCCCATATGTCCTGAGCATTAATGGACAAGAAGAAAAAAAAAAACCATTATCTCTCAAGTATAGTTTCCAATCCGAGTGCTTCTTCTTAGGTTTATTGAAAACCAGATACTGTTATTCAAAATTTGAGGTGGAGAGGTTTTTCTGAGAAAGCTATACGAAAGACAGAAAGAAGAAAGACAGAAAGAGAAAGAAAGAAAGAAAGAAAGAAAGAAAGAAAGAAAGAAAGAAAGAAAGAAAGAAAGAAAGAAAGAAAGAAAGAGAAAAGAGAGAAGGAGAGGAGAGGGGAGGGGAGGGGGGAGAGGAATTTTAACATATAAAAACACAAGTCTAGTGGATGGGATTTGAACAGCTCTTACAAGTTTCAAAGAAGCTAAGAACTCTTAGGATTCTGCCCCTGTGGTGTGGCTCAGTGGACTGATGGGCCTGTGAACCAAAAGGTTGCCAGTTCGATTCCCAGCCATGCCTGGGTTGCAGGCCAGGTCCCCAGTAGGGGGAACGCAAGAAGCAACCACACATTGATGTTTCTCTCCCTCTCTTTCTCCTTCCCATCCCCTCTCTCTAAAAATAAATAAAATCTTAAAAAAAAAAAAAAAAAGAACTCGTAGTTCTTATAGCAATAACCATTGTAGTGTACAAAGGCCCATTGAGAATCCCCACTCATATGTGATGCCATCATAGAAAACCAAGGTGTGAGGTCCATTTACAATCAGGGCTTTTTGGGGCTTCTTTTATGCTTTAATCCATTATATTGAAAAAGCAATTAACAATATTTTTGAGAGAAATATAACCACTTTTGCCACCCTCTCCCAGCCCCCAATTATAGAATAAATTGGGCATTGCAACATAATTCCTTTAGCTTGCAATTTCTCACAAGTAGATGGAAAAGAAATGTGGCCTTGGGCAGTCACCATTCTCTAGTGAAAACCTTTTGCAGCCTGAAGAAACATTACCTGATAGAGAGTGGCTTTCTTAGCTGAAAACAAATGCGCACTGCTTAAAGGGTATGGTCTGTCTGTGAGCTGCAGAGATCCAGGTGAGCCAAGCAGGCAACCTCAGTCATCAAACCTCCTCAAAGAGGTTTTGTCAGTGGCCCCTTAAAATGGTGGTGCCACTCAAGAGAGCTGGTGCTGTCTCTGACACGCGTATTAATTATATGGTAGAAAGAACACATAAGGATAGTTCCTACGCCACATACACACTCTGCTACCTGCTGACGTTAAGAACAAAATCACAGCAGGCTATTATGGCCAATCTGCTGTTTAATATCCTTGGAAAAATGATGGTTTCATAGATTCACATCTTTGCTTTCCCACCTATTAGCTACGTGACAACTGTCACACTATTTAACATCCCTTATCCTCAGTTTCTTCATCTGTATAAACAAACAAACAGCCCTGGCTGGTGTAGCTCAGTGGATTGAGCGCGGGCCTGTGAACCAAAGGATAGCGGTTCGATTCCCAGTCAGGGCACATGCCTGGGTTGCAGGCCAGTTTCCGGCAAGGGACGTATGAGAGGCAACCATACATTGATACGTCTCTCCCCCTCTCCTTCCCTTCCCCTCTAAAGATAAAGAAATAAAATGTTTAAAACAAATAAATAAACAATAATAACTTGCCATAGTAACTTGTCAAATTCTGAAAAATTTGCTAGGTGTTAAAAAGAGTTTTGTTTATGTTTTACATGGATAATACACACACGTGTTCTAAAAAAGTGAAAAAAAATCTCCTCGCTTGTGTTCTCTAGTCACTCAGTTCCTCTCCTATGTCTAGTCAAATGCAAAAGTTTGGTTTCAATATTCCATGCTGAAATGTTGAATCCATTAACATTTTATTGAGTGCCTATTACGTGTCGGAACCATTCAGGGTGCAGTGGGAGCACAGAGATGCGTTCGCAGTCTACAATGGGAAATGGTTCCCAACTAACTTTAATATGAGGTGATAAACACAACAGTAAAAGTTTAAGAACAGAGGGGAAAGCAATTAATTTAATCAATGGGGGTATTTGGAATAAAGAGTGAAATTAGGAACAGGTTTCAAGGCAAACGAAAAGTTTCAGACACCATACCAAAATGTTACTAAGGCCTCTCCGGCTTAGGCGCTCTGATCGAGGACCTGGGGCCCAGCACGGCTATAAAATTTCAGACTTGGGAAAAGTCAGCCTGAGAAGAGAATGTCACGCGACTACTGTGGATGCAGTGAGTAGCCTCTTTAGGTGGAGAAAAACAGACGGTCAAAGAGTCTTTTCCCTTCTCAATTGTGCAAACATTCCTTACATGAAAAACTGTATAAACTCATCTAAAGAAAGGAGTACTAACTGAGGAGTTCAATTAGTTTCAAGTGCAACTTTGGTTCTTTCATACCATCTCCACACTGGGCACTTACAGAATAACTGCAACCTGTCCAGTATTCTTTGAACACAAACATTAAGACTGGTTGAAGACTCTGGATCCCATGTCCCATAGGGCTGCCTAGAGCATACGTAAAAGTCACTCAAGTGCAGCGATGTTATGGAAATGGTGGTGATTCTCAACAAAACGCTCTGGCTTACTAGACGTTAGGTCACATTCCCGCAGGCCAGCCTCCTGGGCCCATGACTAAGAGAGGCTGGCTTCAAAGGCAGCCCCCAATATTCGTACAATGCTGAGTCTGAAAGCTGGCTTGGTGTGACCAGAAGACAAAAGTAAGGCCGTTCCTTTCACTGGAGGTTTGCCAGGCTTAACAACAGATCCCAGAAAGCAGGAATTTGCTATAGGTAAGATAATCTTAAAACACAAATTTCCATACTAGCCTAATGAGGCCAAAGCACAGTGGAGATGAGGGTCATAATTCCTTTATTTTTATTATCTAGTTATATAAAAGCTATCAAAAGTGAGAAAAATACTACTTAAAAATAATAATGCTCTTTAAAATTAACATAAAGGATCACTTGAAATGCTCTGCAAAACATTTCAACTCATCACCATTTACCAAGGGCCCAAACAAAGAAATCATGACCATGAACCTAAGTAAGGGCAACACTATTCAAGACTCTAGGTGAGGACTATGTTTTCTAGGTTTAAGTGAGGGAATGGAGATATAAACATGCAGCATTATTACATTTTCATCACTTTATGGTGTACTTAGTCTTATTTTTATAAGAAATCAACAATGCAACAAATATTGATCATCTGCTCTGCGGCAGGCCCAGTACCAGGTATGCAGAAACACAAAGATGGCCCTTGTTCTCAAAAAGCCCTCTGTCACAAGGTACCACTTTCTCCCTATTCATCAGAGCACCCTAGGCAGGGTTATCCAACAACAATGCTCTCCAGAGGTATCTTAAGCCAAACACTGGCACAGGAATCAGGATCTACATCTACTGTTAAATCACTTTATGTCTGCATGTTTACTATTTTCAGGTGGCACATTAATCTCAATCAAAATACACTTCAATGCACTGGTAAAGATAGTGACTTAAGATTTGCTACCAGCGTTGTCTCCTTCAATTCACTCTTTGCCCTGGATCAAGAATGCCGTTAATATCTGCTTACACTATTTCTTTTCTCAGCATACCTTTAGCTGCCGGAAAAGACCAAACTCAAATGTGTTATTGTTTAAGCTGCACTTCAACTCCAAGTCCTTGAATCAACGAAAAAATTCCATTTGGGTATTCAAAAAAATCCCAATCACAAGCTGCGCAGCATTCACATTACAACTTTTGTGGGGTACCAGGATAGCACTGGAGTTGAGAGGTAGACTTCAGCACCCCAAATCCCAAAGATCCAATGTTCTAATCCTATAAGAATACCCTGCTCTGTGATTATTCTGTTAGCCTTCAAAATACTGTCAAGTATAGAAGGACAAAGCCTCTATTTTTCTTCTCTCTATTCACAACTTAGCCCCCAAGTTCTGAATATAAGCATTTTCTGTAACAACAAGCTACCTTTATAACGTCCAGATAATTATAGGTCCGGGTCAAGAACCCTAGACCATATTGATTACATCTCTATGCAAAAAGGACCCTCCAGCGCTGTTTGTATCCACTATAACAGGGACAGCTTTTAAGTATCTGTCACACTAAGAATTTTCCATCCTATCAATGCCAGAAATGGAAAGGCAATGACCAGCCGGGCCTGTCAGTTGTTGCCTGGAGCCATAAGGACAAGCTGGGAATTCATCGTACTGGAACTTCATCCGCCAGCTGCATTCACACATTTTCACCACCTGAATAGTTGATTCTCTTCAACTCTCACATGGCTCATTTCAGTCTACAGTGTTTTGAGGTGAATATTTGATCAGGCAAGGTAAAAAGAGGTTTGGACTTATGTGAGGTGTCACCACCGTGCACTTTAAGTAATTTTAAGTATCCGGAGCTAGGAGTCCTACGTCCCACTCTTAGCATACTTCTGAATGGGCCTGTGATCCTAATTAAATGCGACAAAATGAGATGAGCCCTCGGAAAAACCTAGCACAGTGGTGGGCACACAGACGTTTATCAACAAATACTTGTTTCCCGTATCTTTACTTAAAAAAAACAAAAACACAAATCCTGAAGATTTCTTACAGATCATTGGGAGACAGGGATCTCACACTGCCAAAAATCATCATGACTTTGTCAAAGCTCTAAAACCTCACCCAAATATGAAGCCAACAAAGACACATAGGCTTTTAAAGTTACTTCATGATTTTTACAGTTTGACTGTGCTATGCCTAGGTATGGTTACCTTTGTGTTTATCCTACATAGGGGACATGGAGCTTCTTGAAACTTTTAGTGGATATCTTTAATTAATGTCGGAAAATTCTGAGCCCTTCTTTTCTTCTGCCCTACTCTCTCCTTGTCATCCATGTGTGAAAATTAAACATGTCAGACAGTTTCATATTCACTCCCATACTTCTTACACTGCATTCTGCTTCGGTACTGATAATTTCTGACTTGTTCTGGAGTCTCTGATCCTTCTTCTGCTTGCACTCAGCTATTGAGCTCATTCAATGAATTATTTAAGATCTTATATTTTTTCAGATTAAGAAGACAAGAATGTTCGATATCATCACTTCTAGTCAACATTTTGTACTACATGTCTAAGCAAGTATAAAGGGGGAAAAGAAATAAGAGGTATAAAGATTGAAAAGAAATAAACCATCTTTATTGGCAGATATGATGATGATAACATGATTGCATAGTAGAAAATTCAAAGGAATCTATTAGAATTAATACACAAACTTAGAAAGGTTTCTGGATAGAAGTTCAACATACAAAAAATACTACAGTCTATAAGCTACAAAAAACCTGTAAGAGGAAATAAAATACACTATAACATCAAAACATCAAATAATTGAAATAAATAATACAAAAATATGTTTCACACTTCTACACTGAAACTTAACAAATATTAGGAGAAATTAAAGAAGCCTAGATAAATGGATAGCTATAAAAGGTTCATGTATTGAAGAATTTAATAATTATAAGATATCAATTCTCCCAATTTGATTACAGACTCAATGAAATTATCAAATCTCACCTACATTTCTATAGAGATAAATATATAGTTAATGTATATATGTATGAGGATACACGTGCATGCGCACACACACACACACACATAAAAACACACATATATCAGTATATTGATGGTTTTCAAACTTTTTTTTGAATCAGGACCCCTTTTATACTCTTAAAAACTGAGAACTACAAAGAGTTTTGACTTATGTGCATTACATTTATCAACACCAAAAACATTTATTCTTAACTCATTGAAAAACACCAAGAAACCCTTCATGCATTAACATAAGTGGCATTTTTACTTTTGGGGTAGAAAGCTTTGAAATGACAACAGGTAGGTTCTCACATCAGCTTATGCATTCAGTCTGCTGCGATATGTATTTGGATGAAGAATGTGAAGACAAGTTGGCCTCACTCAAAAAAATCTAACTGGAAAAAGATGGAGAATATTCAGATTCTGAACCTTTTCAGATTTGGGGGATATCTTTCATCAATATGACACTTAAAAAGTGAGTTGCAATGATCTCTGAAACCCTATGAATTAACTTTTCTATTCTTTTATATTAAAATCCTTTTTCCTATCTTACCCTTGGAATGAGTCTATTACCCATAGCTTTGTCATATCAAAAAACTGGTCATTTTGAAAACATTACAGATCTTTCAAATGTCTATTTATCTTCTATGACATAAAAATATCACTCCTGTTGATATCACCACCTGTCTCCTTTAAATACTAGCAACCTGTTAAACAGACAGTGGTAAATACATGTGAATATATGATTGTCAAGACTAGAATTTTATCGTTGGTAATAAATGTCAGGTTTTGGGGATTTTTGAAGTGCCTGGCTTACTTTGTTTATTTTTGAGAAAATGTGTACCAAATACCTGTGTCTAAATAAACTGTCTGTCGGTTGTTCTTTGAGGTAAAATGGCTGCTAGGTCAACTCACAACCATCAGACAAGTGCATCTCCTTAGCACAGCCATCAGGCACTGTGGTACAGAGAATATCAAAAGAAGAACACAAGCAGCAAAATTTGGTAAAATTAATTTATTAATTTTTTTAATTTTGAAAAATTTATAATAAATGTAATGATTGATATTTTATGAAAGATATTCTTAAGTAATCATAGCTTTTTTTTCAAATGTGAGTTACATCAGCTACAAGCCTGGTTTGGGGACACTGCTTTCACTACACTAAGGTTACAGCGGGTTTACCCACCATTGCTTCTGTGCCATCTCTATTAACTGTCGACACAGTATTTTTAAAAGGCAAATCATGACTTCATATTTTCATAAAAGTAATTTTTGCTCACAGGCTGCCTGAAAGTGTCTGGAGACTTCCAGGCTCCAGGGGCCACACCACAGACCACTGGTGTGTATGTTCATATACGTGGGTATGGTAACATGGAGAACCTAGAACAGCCAATACATTGACCTGCTAGATTTTATTTATTTTTTTAAAGACTTTATTTATTTATTTTAGAGCAAGGTGAAGGGAGGGAGAAAGAGAGAGAGAGAAACATCAATGTGTGGCTGCCTCTCACGTGGCCCCCACTAAAGACTCGGCCGGCAACCCAGGCATGTGCCCTGACTGGGAATCGAACCAGCAACCCTTTAGTTCGCAGCTGGCACTCAATCCACTGAGCTACACCAGCCAGGATTAACCTGCTAGATTTTAAAACTTACTAAAAAGCTATAGTAATTAAAACAGTATGATAATGATGTAAAGATGGAATATAAATCAATGGAACAGAACAGAGGATCCACAAAAAAATAGGGTTTTTAAAAAGGCATCTGCAATTTATTTGCAGGGAAGGCTTGTCTTTTCTTTTTTTTTTTAATTCTCACCCAAGAATATGTTTCTCAATGATTTGACACACACACACACACACACACACACACACACACACAGCGAGAGCGAGAGAGAGAGAGAAAGAGAGAGAGAGAGAGAGATGGGTGAGAGAGAAACATTGACTGGTTGCCTCTGTATGTGCCCTGGCAAGGGATCAAACTCACAACCTAGGTATGTGTCCTCATTGGGAATTGAACCTGCAATCTTTTGGTGCACAGGACAATGCTCCAACCAACTGAGCCTCCCAGCCAGGGCAAGGTATGTCTTTTTGATAGTGCTGGAGCAACTGGATATCTGTATGGAAAAAACTAACCTTTGACCCTTGCCTTATATCATAATAAAAAATAATTTGAAAAAGATTGTAGAGAGAAATGCAATGGCCAGAACTATATATTAACTAGAGAAAAGCATCATTTCAAGGCTGAAAGGGAAAAATTTTTATAAAAAGCATAAAAGGAAAAACAATGAAAAAACTGGACTCTGCTTGTCAAAAACACCAATAAGAAAGTGAAAAGGCAATAAAATGAAAGGAAATATTTTCAAAATATATAACAGACATGCATCCAGAATATTTAAAGAACACCTGAAATTCAAAACAGGCAACAGACCCAATAAAAATTAGTGAAAGATTTCATAAATTCATTACAAAATAAGACATTCAAATGACCAGTAAGAATACAGGGTGGGGCAAAACTAGGTTTACACTTGTTCATAGGGGAAATAATACAATAATTAATAAATAATAATGCAAGAATGAACTCTCTTTTGTATACTCACAACTGTAAATAAACCTCCTTTTGCCCCACCTGTATACAAGGAACTCAGTATCAGTATACATTGGAGAAAAGCAAATTAAAATCACAGTGTATATTCACTGGAATGACTCACACATTGCTTTTTTAAGATTTTATTTATTTTTAGAGAAAGAGGAAGGGAGGGAGAAAAAGAGGGAGAGAAATATTGATGTGTGAGAGTGAAACATCAATCAGTTGCCTCATGCTCTCAACCAGGACCTGGTCTGCAACCCAGGTATGTGTCCTGGGTTGCACATACCTGGCCTGCAACCCAGGTATGTTCCCTGACTGGGAATCGAACCGGTGACCCCTCAGTTGACAGGACAACACCCAATCCAATGAGCCACACCAGTCAGGACTCACACATTGCTGTTAAGAGTGAAAACTGGTATAATCATTTTGGAATACTTTCTTGGTAGTTCCTAATAAAACAAAACATATGCCTACTTTGAGAGACAACAATTCCAGCCCTAGGTTTATGCCCAAAAGTTATGAGTGCGTATGTTTAAAAAAAAAAAAAAAAAAAAGACATACAGGAAAGTTTAAAGCAGCTTTATTCATAATAAGCCTGAAACTGCAAATAACAGGACAATGGATACATAAACTGTGTTATATTCATACTGCACTGCAATATTTTTTAAAAAATGAACCAGTGACACATGTAACACCTGGATGAGCCTCAAAACATTAAGTTGAGTAAAAGAAGCCAAACACAAAAGAGCAGATTCAGAATGATTTCATTTACATGGAGTTCAATACAGACAATGTTAATCTGTGATGATAAAAGCCAGACTGGTAATCTCTGGTCAGAGGTTGTACTAGATAGAGGGAGCATAAGGGAACTTTCTAGAATGATAAAGATATTCTAATTTTGATCTGGATGATGATTACATGGGTATAAAAATTCCAGCTGTATGATTAAGATATGTGCATGCTTATTAATATGTAAATTATATCCTAACATTTAAAAATTCTTCAAAGGTGACCCAAAGCACGCACTTGATCCATTTTTTTAGCTGGAAGGGAATTTGGGAATAACCTATTTCTATCCCTCATTTTAAGGAAGAAAGCCTTGAGTTCTGAAGAATTATGCTGAACAGATAGTTACAGGCAGAGCTGAGACTAGAACCAACGATTCAAAAGTTACTAGTCACGATTCTTTCCACTACACTTAGCTTCCAAAACAAGACTTTTCCCAGGAACAATTATTTTCACTTTGATTATTTGCTTTAGCTTCTCTCTGACAGTTTCCAACAATATCCAGGGGACTCTCGTGAGCTCTGGTTCCGACCAGCTGCCCAGGCGAGGTCCCGGGCTGCTCTTTAATTGCTCGCTCGGCTTCCACATTTAGTGGAAAGAGGCTCTTTGTTTGTTTCTAAGTTTATAGATGACACCTATGAGCCTAGGCCTCTCGGGCTCTTGGACACAATTTAAAATAGTGTGGCACTAACAGTTTGACACTAATGTCACTAAGACAAATGGAATTCCCGGTTCAGACTTAAACAAATTCTAATACTGCCCCCAATATTGTCCCTCTGCCACCACAGTCTCAAGCAACAGACTACATAAATAGTCCAGCCTTGTATTAAAGATATAGTCATAAAGGTACAAAAAAGAAAACTTGGGCCTTTTAGCCAAAAAGTCCCATGTAAATATGTGCTGCTGTGGTGTATCAACAGTAGGGAGAATTCCATCAATTCCTTCTGAAAATGCTTAGGAAAGACATAAAGTCACAACAAGGACCTGGCGCTTGCAATAGAGAAAGCAAAGGCAAGGTTTTAGTTGACACAAAGATTTATTCAAAGAAGCAATGTGTCATCAGAAAAAACTTTCCCAACAGCTTCTTCTACTTCTGTTTACAGTTTCTTCATCTTCAAGTGGGACAATCATTTGTTTCTTAATTGTGCTGAGCTAAATTTTTCCACACTGTTAAGCTGAATTTCATCTTCTAACATCCTATAAATATTAGAAAGAAGAATGAGAGGAAGATTTAAATCAAAAGGAGAGAGCTGTGGCTAAGCACTTTCCCGTTGGGCAAATCAGGTCTTTTCCTATGTTCTTAAACTTATGTTTCATTTAATAAAGACAGTATGTTTTCATTAGATTAGAGATGAAATAATGCACAAACTTCCTCATTTCTAATAAAAAAGCCAATCTTAATACCTGAGTTTGAACATTTACTAAATATTTCAAGTATAAATACTGTCAAAATAAAAGCACTGACCTCCTTTCCACTGTCTCAGGGACTGTTCGAAGGTCAAGACTAAGCCTTCTTTCAATTTCACCCCGTCCATAATCCTCTTACTGATCCCACATAGGCTCTGAATACCCAAGGTACAAGAATGCTTGCAGTTTTCGACACCTTATAATCACAAAGGCTATTTGGAACTCTATTAAATGAAAACCACATCACTTATTCAAAGGAACACTTCAGTATTTCTAAAGAACACATGTCCTTTATATCTGGAAATTATTTTAGGCAATACTTTGTCCATATCCCTGCCAAAAAAAAAAAAAGATGAAAAAATTTTGCATAGGTTTCAGCAAAAGTTCAAGACCATGATTATAATGTCATGGCTTCTGTCATCCAGCTTCAGTTTTAAAATCATGGAGCTCAGTGGCCCTACCACAGTATGCTAAATGAATGATGTTTCTTAAAAAATCTCTTTGCTTCTTACCACCAGCATCTCTGTGTCTCTGGCGGCTTTAAGATACAAAGTCTGCCTACCTCAGATTGGAATGGCAACTGTACACAGTGAGACAGAATCGTTAGGAATATTTTCCCCCTCAGTGCATCGGGAAAATCTCTGTAAGGTAAATGCATGCCTCTATCAGACTGTCCCTCCAGCAGACATTTGCTTAAATTATCTCCTTGTTGCCTGCCCTATCACACCGCTCTAATAAGTGTTACTTGTTTTTTAAAGGTCTGATGCACTGAAGGCCAAATACATAAAGCAGGGACAAATAACTACTACAATTTTTTTTGTATATCATTTTCTTCAGTAAACAAGTTACTGTGATACTGGGAAAAACTGGGTGCTGAAAAATTGTCTCCTGGATTAATTTCATAGACATTATTTAGATTACTTCAATTGTAGAACAAAAATAATATTTCTCTTGAGTCAAGAACAACAATACCACATCTACAACTCTGTCCGTTTTTATCAAAAAGCTTGATGTGCCACTATCGACCTTACGGAACAAAGCCTGCACTAGAGGGTAGAACTCGCTCCACTTATCTGTCACAATTTTCCTTCTCCTATATCACCTTCCTCAGGAATGTATGCAAATGCGGTTCCCACCATTTCTAATAACATTTTCTCCATAAAATGCTTTTCTTTAGTAGACACTGACAAAGATGTCTGCTCTTCACACAAGCCGGGAATAAATTTGTTTTTAAATCTCAGTTGCTTTGAGTTCTGTATTAGTAAACACCCATTTCCGTTGTAAAACTACAAACCAGCACAAACAGACCTCAGGTAAACCAGACCCGAGCTGCTCTGTGTGGGTGACTCAAAAGGAACCAGCTTTAAGTTGTCCAGTGGGTACAGCCGACATGGTTTGGAACAAGAGCACCAGGCACCAAAGTGGGAAACGAGGCTTCACCAGGCCACTGACAGCTCTCTTTTTACTTCTTGTCAGAGGCCCTACACCTTTATCAAAGGAAATGCAGACCACGGGGAGACACTCCTAGGCACCCAACCAAAAGGGGCGTGCAGAAAAAACAAAGGGCAAGCAATCTGCGCATGCTTTGTCTCGAAACGCTGCCAGTAATTGAGAGACACCTGCATTAACTTCATGTTAATTGAAGACACCGATGTTAACTTCAATTAGCTGAACACAGGAAAATGGAACAGTTCCTTCAAATCCCATCTGTTCTAGGTGGCTTGAGTGTAATGGTAAAATCCTATAAAGTCCATTTCCAGGATGCTCTTCTCATTCAAGAAGGGAACATCTCACAACGATCTAAATTCAAAATTGTAGGTAGGATAGTGTCTTCTGAATCACCAAGATGAGATGAACCATGTTATGTGAATAACACCTACTTATAAAGCAATTATAAATCTGCTACATCTAAAAACTGCATTATTTATATTGAGAAATAAGAAGCTGCTTCAGAGGTATCTAAAGGCACAGAATTTATGCTGTACCTAAGCCAGCTAAGTGAATGACTTAAAGACATATATTTCAGGAAATGTGTTTTATGGGAAGGAGTGAAGCACAGATATACTACAAGATCAAGAAATTGTGGGACAAGAATTTCTTCACCAAAGTGGCACAACTCTGCTTATCTCTTCTTGTTTCAACAGAACAACATGCCCGGGTAAATGCACAGATATCTAAACGATAACATGAAGAGTCAAGGTTTAAATAAAATATCTTCACTTTGAAAATTGTTACATTCAAAAGATTTAATCAAATCACATTAAAGTTTTAAATTCCATATCTCTGAAAAGTAAGTGTATGAAAATTCTATCACCATTAGTTTAGACAGAAGGAGCAAGAGTTGTCACTATAACGGAGGGAGAGCTATGAAATGTGCCACAGGAACAACTGAAAAGGTAACCCACTTCGAGGTGCAAATGGTGTGAAGGTAATACAATGCAACCCCTTCAGAGGAGGCGCCACAATGGTCACACCTCTAAGCAAAGGCAATTGAAACTCCAAATAAGCATGTTCATAATAAGCAGCTGATTCCAATACCAGGGTCATAGGGAAGTACTTCCTGGTTCAGGAGCAATTAAAAAATATATTAAGGCTCTTTTTAATAGAAGAATCTCAAACAGAATTTTCCCACCAACTTCTAAAGAATCCAAACCATTTAGCCTCTATCCATCAAGTTAAACATCAATAGAAAAGTAAGTTTGTTACATCAGTAGTCCTATCAAATAAAGTAGATAAAGTTTCCCCAACAAAGCATTATTCACTCACTTAAAAAACATGTGGGACAAAAGGGATCCAAACCATGTAAGAGGTAGAGAGTTAAGCATAAAAGTCCAATTCCTCACCTAGGGGGTTTCTTTAGCACAAAGTTAGAGAAAGCAGCACACCTTTTCACTGTTCTGGCTGTCTTCCAGAAATGAACTATGGCTTTCTAGAATGAAAAGAGTCCTAGAAAAGTAACAATACAGCTTAGTCACCAAGAATTCCTTTCTCTCCTCAAAAGATCAGTGCTTCCAGGCAGAAGCTCAGAGCTATAGAACAATACCCTAGAAACCCCTACAGTGTGTCTCCGATGGAAATAAAGTCAGTTGAGGGCAAAGATCTAATTCGTCATTTTAACATCAACTTTAAAATTCTTCTTGCAGCAGAGTCAAATAAAACTATGTTTCTAATAGTTCACTGAAGTTCCTCTCTATGGCATGAGATAACTTGACAAAGAGCTAAAACGAAGATAGTACTACATGATAAATATGAAGTATTTTATTACCTCAGCCTACAGCTCTGAACATGGCAACTTTTAGCAACAGACGTATATGGTAGCTGCTTCAGTTACATGCATTGCAGTTGACTGGTAGCTAGTCAGACGACTCTAAAACATTAATAATGGGGCAGTTTAACAATGTTAAAAAACCCAACAAAGCCTACAACTGTAATCTTGAATAAAATACTAAAATATATCATTTCCAGGGTTCACAATTGTAAATGATAATTCCAGATGAGCAGCATCTGTTAGCATTCTCAGACTGACACTACCAAGAAGATTTATTAAGTCACCTATCTCAATATCTCATTCAATGCCAGGAAGCAAGGAGAGAGAGAAACACATTTTAATGCTTGTTTCCAAGGGATGGCCATGGTTGCCAAGTTAAATCAGAGGACAAGAATGAGCCCTCTAAAGTAAGAGTCTACATTAAAAGTGAAGGCACCACCCTGGATGGGGATAGCTCAATCAGACACGAGGTGCAAGCTACATAAATAAATAAATAAATAAATAAATAAATAAATAAATAAATAAATAAATAAATAAATACTTTTAAAAGTCAGAAAGGGAAGAAAACGTACAATAGCCATTAGCTTTCAAACTTCAAAACCCATCCAAAGACAGAATCAGAAACAGAAGCTTTGGTCTTTGAAAAGTGACCTTCACAAATCAGTTTTGTGTTTGTTTCCATTTTCTTTCACAGTTTAAGCCTCAATCAAATCAGCAGTCTCTGGGGACTTAAAAATTGCTGTAGATTAAAATCCTCTCTGACTCAACTGTTCTACTAATGCCAAGTATTTAAGAGTTTTACTTGTAAGAGACTTTTGTTGATGAAACCCTGCTGCATGCTATCTTCAGATGCTCCACAGCTGTGCCATAATAGAAAGCATCACTGTCCTTATTTTCTTTATCACTCCGTTTAGAAATGAGAAAATTATTACGAACAGTTCTATATTTGGCAGAGCTGGCAGAAAGCAGTTTACAATACTAATGTAGCAAGTATCACCTAACAAAGGCAGAGATCTACTTCCAGGTACTAATGATACATATTCATGGCTTGGTTCCAAGGATAGGAAGTTAATAACTGTGATAGATAGACTAGAGTTAAGTTAATGAATTTCTAAACTTTATGCTTTCAATAATAAAACCACTTAAGCCTTAGCATTTGGACTCTCTACTTCCATAGATCAGGCACTTTGATACTCAACAGGTTGAGTAAATTGAATCCATATATTGTATTTACGTTCTCTGTCAAGGTTGCTTCTCCACATTTGAGAGATCAAAGGCAAAGCAGTCATCAACCCTGTAGCCTTCAATACTGTGTTCATTACATTTAATCAAGTGCCAACTCCACCGCATCATTCACCAACCTTAACAATATTTAAATGCATGGCACTGTTTAGGAACAAATGTAGACATAGTATTGTTTTAAAACATACACACACACCAGGTGCACATACACCCCCTAAAACAAAACTAAACAAAAAAGGAGAAAAAGGTAAAAAATTATCATTCTTTACATTGTGCAAGAAGAGAAATTAAAAATGCACAGAACTACCCAATGAACATGGTGGAGGTGGTTTTCTACCTGAGGCAGCATCAATCACGGTGGAAATCCCCCTTCGATCGGAGACCGGACGGGATGACCCTGGCATGCTGACTGGGTCAGAGCGGACCGGCTGGATCCTGCAATGCAATTTAATTTAATTCACATATGTTACTGGCATCAAAACTGTCGCTTGCTGCAACAGACCTTAAATCAGAAATGCTGGAATAGCCCAATCCATTAAAGAACCATTCATTCTAAAATAATGCAGACAGGAGAGCTGCAGTCCCTAACTCGCACACAAGGCTGAAGCACAACAAAACCTATTCTACACACCAGACCCCGCTTCTCTTCATGTGTATGTTACTCAATAGATTTTAGGTAAAGGATTGAAAAATTGATGTTAATTTAAAGAAATAAATTAACTGGAGGGAGGGAGTACAAAGGGACTAAATGGTACTGGAAAAGAATATAATAAAGGAATTTGTTACCAAAAAAAGAGAAATAAATTAAGTAGAATGGAAGAGGAAACAGGATACTTCATATTGAGACCTTTGGTTTTTGCAAGGAGCAAATATGAAGAGTTTTGAGAATCCTCTAATTCATAAATAGTGCAATAGCTGGCAATGCCTCCTATAAAAGGCAGCAATACTAGATATACACATTTTAGTAATTCCCTTAAAATCCTCAATGAAAATATGCACAGCATAACAAAATTGTGTGGGGTTGTGACTACCAAAGATTCAGCTAGGATCACTATATCTGAATCACTGCCATAAAATTACCAATTAGCATGTAAGAATCAATTAGAATCTCAGCAAAACTGCAATTTATTACATACAATTTCAAGTTGCTTATGCATGGTAAATCTATAAATACCAATGGTCTCTTTCTGCCTGTAGTATTTTGAACATAAAAACATCTGTATGACTAAAAGATCTGAACGTCCCAAGCAACTCAGGAGAATAGAATGCATGCATGCATTTTGGTAATTTGTTTATGCAGTAAAAACTTGCTGAATATTAATCATGCATCACTGTTACTCTAGGGACAAGCAGAAACAGAACATGAAATACAAGGTCTATGTGTGGACACAGAATAGTACAAGGAGGCTCGTAAGTGCGGCAGAAGAAAACGTAACATGTGAAAATGAAGTAGGTAATAAAAGCTCAGAATGACAAAGGGGAGGAAAGAATGAATGGTCTACAGCAGATTGAGAAGATGCTGTGGAGCTGTAATAGGACCTACATCTGTGCACAGTAAGGGGATATGTATACATGCAGAAAAACAGAAGTGTCCTTTGAGCACAAAACTAAGCATCAAACCCTCGGATCTGTGACTGAGCATGACAAATGTGGGGTGCTGTGAGGAGCAGGATTTGGCTAAAGTATGGAGTTCATCATGGATGTTGGTGGAAGAGAAGAGGCTGATAAGCACCATGAGACAGATTATATTGTAGAAGCCTGAAATACCAAGTATGGACGACAGAAAAAGAGTAGTTACTGAAAGCACAGTTT
Organism: Anoura caudifer; assembly: GCA_004027475.1. NCBI lineage: Eukaryota > Metazoa > Chordata > Mammalia > Chiroptera > Phyllostomidae > Anoura > Anoura caudifer. The sequence goes on from PVKU01004425.1 coordinate 29,193, forward strand.
AAATGTATCTGTTATGTGAGAGAAAGAAATGGGAGGGAGGTGAAGGACGATCCATTTGATCTAGCACCAGAAGTCAGAAACGTTGATGTACCAATACTGATCACTGCTACAGTGGGCAATAGGATGTCTTCATTCACCTCAGCTTATTTTTCTAAACTAGTCATGGTAAACCCATCTTCTCATGGCAGAAACTAATTAGATCTGGAATGGGAAGGCCTAAGCAAATTGGGGCCAGTGAGAAAAGAGAAAGAGTTTATTTGAAATTCCCGTAAAAGATGTTTTCTGGTTCTGAAGAAACAAGAAGCTAGCCTGTTAGATATGGTCAGTAGAGGCAAAGTAAAGCACCCTCCTGGTCTAAAAAACTTACGTGGGCTAATATATGTACTATTATTAATTCAATTTATAGTGCAGTTCCGATGCAATCTAGAGTTGGGAGTGAGGTGTGGGCGGTGCTATAGAAGAAACCAGGCTGGCCGAAAATGGATGTGTTGAGCTGGGTGACACACACATACGTTGTGCTCTGTTACTCTCTTTGACTTTACATGTGTTCATATGTTTGAGACTTTTTAATAAAAAAAGACTAAATAAAAACAAACTGGCAGGGGTGATGGAAGTGTCCTGAAATTAAACAGTGGGGATGTTGATTGCATGAAAAACCACTGAATTGTACAGTGAATCTTCATGGGTTTTTTTGTTTGCTTTTATTTATTTAGTCTATTTGTTTATTTTTAATTGAATTTATTGAGACATTGGTTAATAAAATTAAATAGTTTTCATGTGTACAACTCTACAATACATCATCTGCATACTCTATTGTGTGTTCACCACCTCAAGTGAATTTTATTAACCACATAATTCTTAGTCATATCTCTTAGGATACAAAACATGGTCCTGGGTCAGTTGAGCCAAAAAAAAATAGCCAAACAAAGCTTCACAATTTAAAGGAGAAGGTAAGGCCAACAGCCATAGTGCCACTGTGTCTAAAAAATGGAGAAGAAACAGGTGAAGAGCTGGGATAGAGGACAGTAAAGGGAATGGAGAGAATATAAAGAGCTGGATTTCTAATTGGATGCTGGGCTGAAAATGGTCCTAAACAGGGCACTTAAAATTTAAATGATGTGGGACAAATCCGAATTTCCCATCAAAACTGTGCTCTAATGGGGGCTGAGGTCTTAATCAAGGGCTTATATGCTCAAATTTTAGAATACAACCTACAAGGTCAATCAAAAGAGATTTATAAACCTGCAACCCAACATGAAGATTGCTAAAGTTTATGCGTGTGTACAATAAATAAGACAATATTTTAATCAAACATAAACAATCTAATGCCATTTAGATAACAAATAGTGGGAGCTCTTTAGTATAAGAAAAAGGAAGGCCCCTCAGGAAAATTCTGGAAGGGCTTCAGGAAAATGGCACTGTCTGAAGAAGTTAGAGAGCTCTTAGACAAAGGACTATGTCTGAAGTAAATGGTCACAAAGAAAGCTGGAGGAAGTCACAAACCACAGGGACAGAGAGCTGTGTCCTCCAAAGAAAATGGACAGGGTCTTGTTATAGCAGCAGATAACACTCATCAGAAAAAAAGAAGAGAGTCTTGTGAGAAGAGCAGTAAAGAGAATAAACATAGTCTTATGGGTCATTAACACCTAGGTAACTGAATGACATAAACATGAATGATTATGCATTACACCACTAAGTTGAGGACTAACTCAACTTGACCTGCTGAAAATGGATTGACTATCTAAGCTAGAACATATTTCACAATTGGCACCAATGAAAACTGCTCTAGTGTACACTATATTATCAACTATTGCCTGGCATCTTGGGGAAATTTTTACAAAGTGGATGAAAATGTGATAGAAAAATAAAAGGATAAGGAATGGAAAAAAGAAATAAAATACAAAACAAACTAAAAAACACGAAAACACTAAAAAAGGTATTAAAGAAGACATATTCCATTATACAAATTATTCTTAAAAAGAAAACATCCAGCCCTGGCTGGTGTGGCTGAGTGGATTGAGTGCCGGCTTGCAAACCAAAAAGAAAATATCCACCTCTACAACAGCTTTTGCTTTGTTATAAAGATCTGTTGGCAAACCAATGTTGGCAAAGACAGCTAAAAACACATTTCTAACATCTGAATGGGATACGTTTCTCCACAATTTTAAAAAACAGATCCAAGGAAAATTTCAGAGGGCTTTTTTAAGTACAATGAAAGATACAGTATAGAACTTTTAAAAAAAAAGAAAACATGGATTTATGGAACTTCTGGCTAAGATGGAGGTATAGGTGGGCACCCTGTGCCTCCTTGCACAACCAAAATTAAGGAAAACAAAGACATAGAAATAAGAAAACAACCAGAACTGATAGAAAATTGAACTGTATGGAAGTCCAACAACCATTCATCCAGATGGGTAAGAGGGGTGGAGTTACGGCAGAAAAAAGTGGAGGTTGGAAGACCTGGGCACGCAGGCAGCAGCTAGCAGACCCTGGGCACCAGGTGGCAAGGGGCAGACCCAGTGAGACCACACAAGGCGGCTGGCTGACCAGGTGGTCCCATTCGCGCGCAGATAATCCAGGCAAAGGGGAAGTGGCGGAAGGGACTGGAATCTGAGAGAGAGCAGAGCAAGCACCACTGTTCCCTCTCGAACCCCGCCCCCACACCCAGCATCACTACCCAGTGACTGGGCTGCCCGCTCTGGGGAACACCTAAGGCTCCGCCCCTCACTACATAACAGCCCTGACTAGACAAAAAAAAAAATAAAAACAAATAAATGGCTCAAACAGGAGAACAGATCAAAGCCCCAGAGCCAACCTATCAGATGCACAGTTCAAAGCCCTGGTAATCAGGATGCTCACAAAATTGGTTGATTTTGGTCGCAAATTAGAGGAACAAATGAAGGCTACAATAAGTGAAATGAAGAAAAACGCACAGGGAACCGATAGTGATGGGAGGAAAACTGGGACTCAAATCAATGGAGTGGACCAGAAGGAAGAAACAAACAGAAAAGAATGAAGAAACAAGAATTCAAAAACATGAGAAGAGGCTTAGGAACCTCCAGGACATCTTCAAACGTCCCAACATCCGAATTATAGGGCTCCCAGAAGGGGAAGAAGAAGAGCAAAAAGTGGAAAAGATATTTGAACAAATAATAAAGGAGAACTTCCCCAATCTGGCAAAGGAAATAAACTTCCAGGAAGTCCAGGAAGCTCAGAGACTCCCAAAGAAGGTGGACCCAAGGAGGAACACACCAAGGCGCATCATAATTACATTAGCCAAGATGAAAATGAAGGAGAGAATTCGAGAAGCAGCAAGGGATAAGGACACAGTCACCTACAAAGGAGTTCCCATCAGACTGTCAGCTGATTTCTCAAAAGAGACCTTATAGGCAAGAAGGGGCTGGAAAGAAGCATTCCAAGTCATGAAAGGCAAGGACCTACAACCAAGATTGCTCTATCCAGAGAAGCTGTTATTTAGAATGGAAGGGAAAATAAAGTGCTTCTCAGATAAGGTCAAGTTAAAGGAGTTCATCATCACCAAGCCCTTATTATATGAAATATTAAAGGGACTTACCTAAGAAAAAGAAGATAAAAAATAGGACAGTAAAAAGATAGCAAACTCACAGATATTAACAACCATACCTAAAACAAAAGCAAACTAAGCAAGCAGCTAGAACAGGAACAGAAACACAGAAATGGAGATCACATGGAGGGTTAGCAACAGGGGAGCGGGAGGAGGAGAGAGGGGGAAAAGGTACAGAGAATAAGTAGCATAGATGGTTGGTAGAAAATAGACAGGGAAGGGCAAGAATAGTGTGGGAAATGTAGAAGCTAAAGAACTTATGACACATGGACATGAACTAAAGGAGAGGAATGTGGGACAGAGGGGGTATGCAGGGTGGAGGGGAATGATGGGGGAGAAATGGGACAACTGTAATAGCATAATCAATAAAATATATTTAACAAAAAGAAGAAGACATGGAGAGGCAGATTATATTGTATTAGAATGAACCCTTCATTTTCTGGTGTCTCCAAATGTGTCATCTTTGTGTAACAAATCAAACTGCTAAGCAAACCTGAATTTCAAAAGTCAAAAACTTTTCTGCTGCATTAAAAAAAACACCTGATAAAAAAGCATACTTTGTAAGCCCTGTATTATTCTTACAAGTGGGGATCACAGAATATATAAAGATGAAAAACTCTAGGTGAATTTGTATCAACACTTTATTATCCACAAACATTTCAAAGCCTGAAAGAAGAAATCTGCAAGATTAGGGCAGATGTGTAGTTCAGCTGAAAGATGAAAGAAAAGGATCAGGACAGGAGGGCATCACCAGACTTGAGGCAATTAGAAATATGAGTAAGGCAACACAAAGTGGCTTTAAAAGGTATAATGAACATAACATTTTGGGGAATGTAATCCAAAACACAAACATTTACTGGATACAATGAGATCCCACACAACATCCCCAGTGACAATAAGGAATCACGAAGTACAGTGTGTGTATTCTGCAGTATTCTGCAATGTGACACTGTGCCCAAAGGGGAAATGTAAATACTGCTAACAATGCTCTCTACAAATGAACATATTATTCCAGTGAAACAACTCCCGTAGTTCTTATTTCTTACCTGAGACTATTGAGATCAAGATCATCTGTATCAAAATCCAGAAGGGGCTGTGGAGTATCACTTGGACCATGAGACTGCAGCACAGATGAACTGGAAGAGATGACGGTGGTCTGGCCTGAGGGATGGATGGTTTTGAACTGGAACTGTGGACCCATCCACAGCCGCCTGTGGGGTCCAGTGTGCGTTACAATCTCTACCTGAAACAGATCAGGAAGCATGATTTAAATGTGCTATGACCTTCCAGAGCTTTTATAATACCCCCACCCTGTCTCTGAACACATTCTTCAAAAAGCCTATTTTACCCAAGTGAGAGATGGACAGGGCTCCCACAATCGAAGGCGATGATAATCACAGCTTACACAGACATTCACTGTACCCCTCCTGCAAGTTTCCACAAAAATAAACAAAAAAATTTTGTGCATGTATATACATGTGTGTATACACACAAATACATAGTACATAGGTATGCCTGCTGCCTGTCTCATAAAACCAGCATCGTCTCCCTAGGGACTATCTTTTTCATTCATTCTAGACATACTTACCACTCTGTGGGCACGCAATGAATACTACACCTATAAGCCACAAATTAAAAATAATTCCCTCATTGAAGATCAAGCTCATGACAAACTTGAAGTTGATCTTGAACTATCCAAGGGGGAATAAAAAGATCTAAAATAATTTCCAACACCCAAAGCCCCATTTATTTCCACAATTAAATATTATAATATTTACTACACTGCCCTCAAAATACCCCACAACACTTTTAAATTAAGAGGGTATGACATGTTTTCTGTCTGACTGGATTTGTCTTCAAAATACCATCACTCATTCAGAGTGTTTTCTCAGCTATCAAGAAGAGTAACACAGGTATTTTAAGGGCTGCAAAACAGTAAAACTAAAATGCTTTATGAATTTCATTCTCAGAATAGGAGACGCTGGGTAAAACTTGAAAACAAATATATAATTTTACAAATGAGCAACATGCATAAGAGACTAAATATTGCAAACCTTTGGTGAAAGACTGTCTCTGTGTCTTGTAATTGCTATATCCATGTCTGTGCACATACTTTACAGAACTGACTTCCCATGTGCCTTCTTTTTGCCCTGAGTTCCTTTATATTTAATCACATTTCTCTGATTGCAGTGATTAATTCTTAACAAAACACACAACTGACAAGGTCCACAGAGTGCAGCTCTGTGTTTGAAAGTCCTAAAGGGCGAAGTGAGCATCATGGCCTTCGAACACTATTCACATTTCCACTACTCACAGGGAGACAACCACTCAGATTTAGGACAGTGATTTCTGATTCAAGTGGTTGTATTCAGCAATGTGAATTAGGCCACAGATAAAGCATTGTGTGTATTTTAAGCTCAAGACCATCAGTGTCACAGAGCCGAGAGGTGAACAGATGCCGGTGCAGTCGCATGGAGGCGACGGCCAGATGTTCCTGCTCACTCCCCTGCCGTGTGCAGCACAAACACATGGTGTGCATGCTCACACTGACAGCACACGTCACCCCTGCTGCTAACTGGAAAGTTGAAGTGAAGGACAGTGGTTTCTTTGCCAGCCTTCTTCTTCTATTTTTAAAAATTTATTGTGTTATGTTCAAGAAAGGATGTCTCTCCATAGGCCAGGAGCTGAAGCACCGACCCTCCTTGAAAGAGCTTCCTGTGTTTTAGGTGTGATGAAACGTGTCACCTAGAAACCATTCCATTCCCCAGGGTCCATGCTTCCTTTCGTTCTTCGGGCTACCCTCCCTGACACAGCAATAACGCCGCACCGCACCCCCACCACGCACCTGTCTCAGGAAAAGCCCCTGGACTGGTAATCCGAGACAAGTCATTAACTTCACCAAGTGATGTCAGCTTTGAGGCAGACATAACAGCATTTGTAATGAAGTCATTTGTAATCTCATCATTTTGAAATCTGCCCAAGTACCTTTTATTTCAAAGCCCTTGAGATGAAGAGAGCTTCACCTGGCAAGGGGAGGGAGGGTCTGCGGGAATCGCCCCAGGAATGTGTTCGAGACCGCTGGAGGCAGCCTGCGCAAGTGGGGTGGGGGGCAGGGGGACCCAGTCGGCACAGTCAGGGCCTGTGCAGACTAGAACGCTGAACCTTCCTAATCAAAGTGTGGGCCCAATATTCAGAAAAATGGTGGCTCCACAAAACAAATCCCAAAGATTGTCGAATGGTTTCACTGTTTTAACAAGTCCAAATCTTATTTTCATCTGAAGCATCCACCTAAAATCCAAGGTCCTGAGGAACATAGTGGACTGTTTGAAAGACATGCATATTTTATGCTGTCTGCATGAAAGCTGAGGCACACACATATGCGTGCATAAATAATATAGGTGCATGGACCCCTGCCACAGTGTTTATGACAAATTCTTAATATGGAAAGACAGTTGACTAGTTACTAGCAATCCTAAAAAGAGTGCCCAATTCCATTCATTTTCCTCTGAGAAAAATAATTTTTAAAATTCAAGAGCAGAAACAGACAACAGATTCCTGTTTTCTTTCATTGTAACAGGCCAAACATTTCAGAGTTTTACCTGAGAAAGCCATTCTTCATCTTCCTGTCCGCTGTGGTCAGAAGCTAAACTGTCATAGGACCCATGCCGAGTAATGGGCCCAGGACTTCCAGGGGGAACCACTACAGGAAAAAGAAAACATGTTTAAACAACTTTAATTCATGCAGTGGCTAAATGAATGTGGGCACAACCATCCTGGGTACTGTGGTACTTTACAGGATAAAACGTGACAATAAATGCATAAAGGTAATCCAAGTAATTAATGAACAAAAAAGACTGAATTTCTTAGGAATAAGAAAGATCTTCAATTGAGTACCCTTTAAAAAATGTGCAGGAATTTAGTCATGACATATATCGCTGTAGAAGCAATAACCAACTACCTGTATCTTAACAGCACAAGTACCTTTAGAAGCAGGGACAATTTGCCTACATGTGCACAAGTACATTCCCTAACCTTCGGGATTTAGGCCATTTAAATCACCTCCAATAAACAAACAAAATAATAGTATGATGCAGTTCCCATAATTTGGGAAGAAATGTTTAAAACAAAATGTCAAGTAATAAGATTTTTAAAGAATCTTTCATATAAATGGAAGGCATAAAAATACATTTTTATTTTAAAAACACTTTTAATTTCTGAAACATTTCATTTATCCAAAATAACTTCATTATCTTGAGGCAGGCTGAGCCAAACTCAAACGGATGGGAATTCTCTTTGGTTACTTTTTAAGCCTCTCCGAGGTAAGTCTGACGTTTCTCTTCAGGCACTTCCCAAAGAGCTTGGCTCTGCACCTGTGCTGGTTGACAGCAGAAATCTACTCCGCGCCTGCATGAAGGACCCAGCCCCGTACGAGCCAGACCCAGGCGGCAGTGCAGGAGCCATGTTCTTCGTTAGTCTGTACTCCCCTGAAGCAACAAGCTCCCCACCTTCTCCTTCCCCCCATCTTGCTTTTAGTAAACCTCTTCTTTTGAATCTGTTTCTCTTCCTCTCTTGATTTCTTCAGTTGGGGCAAGAACCCCTTCACCAGTGACAGTAGGATATAGGCTTTAAATACAAAGAGCCTACTTTCTCATATGAAGAGGAAACTTTGCTCAGTCAGACTCATAAATTAACAATGATTTATTGAGTTTCTACCATGAACCAAATGTTATTCCAGTAAAATATAGCTTCTTCTTCTTTAAAGTACTATACTATTTATTTACTTAACTCTATTATAAAACAGACTATTTAGACCACTTTTATAGTTGCAGAAGAGACAGAGATTTCCCATATACTCTACTTCCACATACCATTTTAATACTAAGCGAAATAAAGCAAATAAATACTGATGTGAAAGAGAGAAAATAAAAAGACAGAGAAAAGAAGGAAGAAAAGTAGATGAGTATTAAAGAAATGTGGAAGAAACAGAAAAGAATGAGCAATAGAAAATAATCTCATAATTTTAACCACCCAGACATATGTGTATACGCTTCTACACATGCATTTTCCTTTGGCTACATTCGTAAAAAAAGAATTAAAGCACATGAACGTATTTTAATTTCTTCCTGCATACTCCCAGAGTTCCAGCAGTGATGGAGAACACTAACCTCACTGCACTTTTGCCAGGACAAGGTATGGTGTCTTGAAGGAATCTTAGTGAAACAGGTGGAAAGGGGTAGACGAAGTAGAGCCCAGGGCAAGAGTTTAAAGGGCACATATTCACAAACAACTGACCCTAACTTGCTGGGAGAGGAGAGAGGGTACCTGAGACAGTCAATTTGCACGGGGAGGTGTGGACAGTATTGAAGGGTAAGATCTGCAGCAGCACAAACTAGTTGCACCGGTTCTTCACAAGCACAGCTCCACAGCTGACAGGCATGTGGCACAAAACACAGTGATCATCTAAGCATAACACCTAGTGTCTTGTGATTGTTGAATATCACACAGAAAAGAATACCATAATAATTATCTAACTGATATCTAAGCAACCTCTTGAAAATAATTTTGGTGTATGTTGCAAAACTGGTATCTAGAGGTCAGGACAAACAGCTGGAGGCCAGGAAATGCTCTGGTAAAAGCAGTTGAGGGCAGAGAAGGTTTTTAAAGGAGCGAGGGAGTAGGTTGAGTGGATATTTGAGGGGAGAGTGTTACAAAGACAACCCCAGGTATAAGTACAAAGATTTTGGAGTGGGAACAAAAAAGAAACGTTTCAGTAACAGCAGGAGGCCAGTGTGGTTGTATACGGAGGCAGTTTTAAAAGTGGAAGGTTAGTCAGTAAGACAAAGGGGACTGGGAAGGAAGAGGAAAGGTTTGTTGAGGGCTTTAAAAAAAAAACAACTGAGTGTAATGTGATGGAAAGATATTGGAAAGTTCCAAAGAGAAACGAGAATGATAACCATGTATAATGAACTAGTGCCTAATGCGAATCTTTTCTAAGAGTTTACATTGTGTTCTATATATGCTGCACCTAGGCTAACCTGTCGCAAAATATTTACTTTGCACTCCAAAAGTATTAAGTAAATGAATGAAGTTTTGGATTCTGGACTAGGTAATGACATCAGAAGGGCTAGATACTTATTTATCCACCATCAAAACGGGATAAACAAAAAATAATTCAGTGGCAGGGGTAGGGAGGAAAGTGGGTGCACAGACAAAACAAGGTCGGTCATGAGTCGCTGAAGCTGGGTGACAGGGGTCTGGAGAGGCCTTCCACTGCTGTTTTCTAACAGGGTGTCTGTCTGGAAGTTCTCACAGAGAGAAGAGAAAGAAAAACCTTCCTCCTCCTCTTCCTAGCCTTCCTTTGCTTTCCAAAAAAACGTGGTAAAAATACAAAGTATGTATCTATAAAACGTTAAATCTGAATCTTGAATTCTAAGTAGAAATTATAAGAAATTGTAAGTGTAAGTTTCCACACCTTATGTTCACTTAAAAGTAGTTTCCCAGTTAAGAATGTTTTCCAAGCATTCAGAAGTATTGCGATATAAAAACACAGGTCTGATTATTTTGGTTCTGTTTTTCTAAAAAATATGCATCACAATTCTCAGGAATTCTTTTAACCAATGCACATATTGCAATAACCATGGATTTTACAATAAAATTCCCCTACAATTGGGAAAATAAATTCTTTTTTTTTTTTTTTTTTATTCTAATAGTATCCTCACAGAAATTCAAGGAGGTATTGTATCAATAAAAACTGGATGGTATGAAGAAAAAAAGAAACAACCACAAAACAAGAAAGAGCTCTTGAAAAAAAAAAATATATATATGGTCTGTCCAGAGGTATGTAGTCATGTCATATGAAAAATAGAGACATTTATTGAAGAAGATACAAGATGGGAAAATAAATTCTTTAACATTGAAAATAAAACAGATCTGCTAATATTTTTTTCAACATGAAAAAATATCTTTCCTTCTCTCTCTCACATTTCTTTACCTTTAAAAGCTTCCTCAATCCAGGTAGGAAAAATATGTTATCTTTACTGGCTTGGGAAAGTAATGACATACAAGGTCATGATGAAAATAAATTCAAAATCTTGACTCTGGGATAAGAAAAAGAGATGGAATGTATGACAAGAGCAAAACTTCCATGCTCTCTGATCAATTATTAGGGAAGATTCAGAAACTGGACCAAGAGTACAATAAACGGAAAGGGGGGAAGAGTTCCCAAGGAAGGGCAAGATCTGACAGAATCCTGGAAGGAGTTTTAGGGATGAAGAGCTGTGAAAAATCATACTGTAAAGTTCAAGGAAGCAGCAAGAGATCCCACATGGTGTGAGAGTTAAAAGACATGAGCATGCAGAGTATCTGTACAGCCAGGTCTGTAGCAACTTCTCAAAGTTTCCCATTAATCAGTTGAGAATGTTACTATGTGTCCAAGACTAATATGAACAAGGTCCAAAGAACTGATGGGCTTTGAGGTAGAAACAAGGATGAGAGATCTATACAAAGTAATAACCAATGATCAGGTAGGAAATTGGGACATCTTAGTGGTTACAAGGCTAAAATGTCTGCAACTCTCCCATCTCATTATCTTTCCAATCTGTAAGCCCTATCAAATTTAGATGCAATTTTGGCGAGGTCATTAATTGATTGAGATTAATTTTTCCACATTTGTTAGAATGAAGCACAAAAGAGAACTTATGAGAGTTTATTGAAAAGTGATGGGGGAGAAATGGGGACAAATGTAACTGAACAATAAAAAACAATTAAAAATCAATAAATCACACCAAAAAAAAGAAAAATGAGTTAAATATCTTGCAAGCCTGAGCTTAATGAACAAACAAATGTACATACCTACTACCTAAAGAAAAATGCTTAGTATGTTTTATGTACCAGCTGTTCTTAGATAATTAATAAACCTGGGACAGGAAATGTATGTAATTTTGAAACAAAAACATCTGCCATTTTCCATCCCTACTTTATCCCTACTAGTAAAATAATTTAAAACAAGCCTAGCATGCAGCTAAAAAGGATACCCTATCAATCGACTTTAGAGAATACAACTTTGAAAGCACTGCTTCTGCGCAGGCATGTGATAAGTATAGATGAACAAGCAGGGCTGGACCAGCAGACCATTATGAGGTCACTGTGAGCCAGGCTTTGTTTATATCGTGTTCTCAGGAAGGCAGACCATGCTTCCAGTGAGTAAATAAAAGCTAAAAAAATCACTACGTGTATTTTGCTGTCTTACAGTGATATATGGGGGGAGAGGCGTGTATACATGTGTTTCTATATATATTTTTATGTTTATGCGCAAAGCAAACCCAAACAAATCTGCTTCAGTGCCGACCTGTGCAAATTAGTCCTGTTAATCTAACCCCCACAAAATTCCAAGTCAGTACAACATCGTAAGTAAAATTATAAACAAAAAGATTAAATGGCCTTTTGATAATGTGTCTAAGTCGGAATTCCACCTAATAAAATTTTCAATATTCCACAATATAAGGGGTCAATTTATAATGTAACTTCTCAAATCTATAAATTGTTTGCACAAGTCCTCTGGTTTTGTATTTTTAGATATCTTATTTACCATAATATGAGGATCAATGGGTATATAGTTTTTATAAATTACCCACATAAAATATAGCATTTATGAGTCAGAGGAAGTTAAAAGCATTGATTTAGATGCTGTTAAAGCTATAGGTACAAGGTATACACTATTCAAATAATAGTTGCTAAATTAAAAAGTTAAAAACATTGTATTAACAGACATTGAAAGTGACTGTGAAGTTGCCTTTTTAACATGGATTAATGGAATGAATAAAGAATAATACTTGTAGGTTAGAACATGTAGGTTTGAACCAAGAGTCTAAGAAGGAGTTATTTCTAGTCATGGAGAAATTTTAACCTGTTGACATTTCACAGTGTTTCCTCCAAAATGATAACAATATATCCTTAATTTCAAGGAATCAAATTCTTTCTAAAATAACCAAAATTTAACAGCTGGCTCTCAGTAACTAAGTTCATTTGCAACATATCTAGTCTTCTGGTTAGAAAACAGAAGTTTTTATTGTTAGTATATTGAATACACCTTATATTAGGGCAGGTAATTACATTTCTTAGTGTATTCGACATGGTTTAGGTATTCAAAAAAAAAAAAAAAAAAACCCTCCTAACTATGGAGTTTACAACAGGGTACACAGGGGCGAGGTGTTCCATTAAGATGAAAGAATACAAAAAAAAAAATTATGATTTGCTCGCAGCACCATTTGCTTTTAAAGCAATGAAAGAAAAAAGATTCAACAATGCATATCAAAGTTAAAGACTAACCACAGATGGGTTATAAGCATCCTTTTTACATAAACTAACACCAAGCATAATATTGAACTCAGGGCAGTGCTTATTTATAAAATCAAGGAAGGGAAAATCCATTTGGTTCTGTTCTGTTCTTGTCGTATTCTTCCCTACATTTCTTGAACTCCCAGTAATAAATTCTCTTAGCTGGAGCTCTGGAAGCTTCAGAGGACAGAGCTAATGAACTACAGGTTCTGCTGCTAGTGAACTCCATGCTTCCAACTTTAGGAGACGTTAACAAGCTGTTCTACTCCCTGAAATGAATCTCAATGCAATTGAATCAGGGAAATCTGCTTCTTGAACAAGGGGAAAACACTGCTCTGAATGCTCTCTAGTTATATCTCATCAATATAAGATTGCATATCAACTACATTTAAATAAGAAAAAAAATTTTTAATGGTATTAGTTTTTTGTGACATAGAGCTCTTGGCTTTAGCTTCTGTTGAAAACCCTAAAACAGGTTCATATGCTGAATATATAGATCCAGAAAGAAATGCAGAGTCTTTTCCTATGAAGAAACAAAGCTGGATCTAAAGTTTCTATTTGGAGAAGTGAGTGTGAGGTGGGTCACACTGGCAGCTCAGTGGGTAGTGGAGTCAAGTATACTGTAGAGTCAGACACAGCTTTTGTTCCCCGCACTCTCTACCATATCCCCACCAACCCTCCGTAAACAATGAAACTCTTACCATGCTGAAGTCTTTAGTGGAGACCTGGGAGGTGAATAATGTTGTGCCAGAATTATTCAGCCCTTTAGGTTATTTAGGGGAACATGTTGCCTTTTTCTAGCAACAGAGAAATTTGTGAGTTAAATGACATCATGCTGCCTTGAATGAAACAGCTCAGGCTCAAAGTTCACCCAAAGGCCAACAGTGATAAACTCTCATCCAAGGACAAACTTCAATATATTTTTGGTACTTATTAAAAACAGCATTTACATAACAGCCGTACAATGAGAGGGCTCTTTACCAAACTCTGTTTCTGATCAGAAAGCACTCAGGATCTGAGGAAGAAATTCTGCTTGGGAATGTAGTTTCTTAGTACAGAAACTAAAATTTGCCTTTAAAAAAGAAAGGCTCAAAAGACCATCCAAAAGCAAAATGGTCTAAAGCATTCCCAATGAACAAGCAATTTACAAAAGAGGAAATATAACAGCCAACAAATGTGCATGAATAGTACTAATAAGAGATTTGCTAATTTAAAGTTAGGCTTTCATACTATCAAACTGGCAAAAATTAAACACTGGCCTCTTTAAAAACATTTTTTTAAAAAGTGAGAAAACTATCAGTTTAAAAATAACATACTTCACTACCTTAAGGAATGAGTAGCATTCTTATTCTTATGAAGGGATTATTTCTCCTGAAAACTAGAAAGAAGCTTCTCTCTGATGTATAAATGTTTCAACTGAAATATACAGGAATTCACTGAATTTCACTGGGGGTAGTTAAGCAATAGCGCTGCATGTTTCTGGCTCTTCTGTCTGCAGGAGCCACCTCTTGCACCAGTGCAGTAACAGCTAAGTGGTACAACCCACAAATGGGGGGACAAGCTTTACCTACATCACATATTAACTGAACTAATGATCTTCCATGCACCTTGACTGAGCAGTACCACGGATGTTCTCTAATTGATTAATATTCTAACAGTCAGTCATTGTACACTTCAGGTTTTCTTTTATTCCACATTCTGAGAAGAACAGTCACAGGCACTATGATTGGAAAAATGACATGTCTTCATTGCCTGAGATAAAAGATTTCACCGAATAACCAAAACACTGAGTGCATCTTTGCCTTACCCTGCTCTGCCTTCTTTTTCCTGCGCCACCCCCCCACCCCGCCCTCAGGTACCATGTAATACCCTCAGAAAAGACATAAACTCCAGAGTCTTCTTTTGTTATTCCTGCTGCCATAAGGGTCACATGACACGCAGCGTCTGGACAGATTACACCTGGAGGTAGTCGGGAAGGGTTCATAATTTAGTTCAGCTCCTCACTGTGAAACAGGATGGCTTCGTGCTATCATCGGCAAGATCACCTACTCCACTAAAAATTTCAGATGGTCCCAATATGCTTCTGAGAACTGAACAGACTGCAACAATCCCTTCAAAACATTATCAATTAAGGTCAGGGTGGAGTTTATTTACCTAGAAAGATGTACACAATGCCTATCTGATGTGCATTAAAGCAACTCAATTCATAGCACAACTACATTATATATACATTAAAACAACAGCAGGATAGCTTAAAAAGTTCACCTTACTATTTTAAAGGATTGCACTATGACTGTATAATACCTTCCTTGTAAATTATGGGTAACAACTTTGCCTTACTGCAGTTTACATAATCTGCACAGACATGTAAGTCTAAATCGGAACAAACCTGTTTTTGTCAAAGCTCAACTGCAGTTACTGCGGAGTCTCCCGAAAGGATAGGGGTGGGGATATAGGACAGGCTGAGAGGACAGGGCTGACTTATGTTCTGCTAAATAGTCCCTGGTACCTTATAAACTGTGTATGCCATGTACCTGTTTAAAAAATGAAAACTTAGGAAAAGTTGTGAAAAAAGGCACACTAAAACTGGTGTGGTTAATGTAGTCAATCCAAGAAGTCAAACAAAGAAATGAGATGCCTATCAGCAAACGATGGGAACCAGTGCACGGAACGGAGTTGGGCTTACGGCACATTGGGTGAGACAAAGTCCCTTATTTTCTTAGGGTTAGGGATATTTTTGTTAAAAAGGGGTGTGGAAGTGGTTATGTACACACTCTCTCGCTCCACACATATCCACTGATCACTGTCTCCACATTTACACACACATATCAAACACAGGGCCAGCTTTTAGCAACTGCCCAAGCACACATGGTGGGATGTGTTTTGGTTGAGCGACAGGACTATCTGCTGGAAGCCAGAGGCTCTCCTGCTGCTGCTTCTATGCATTAGAAATGTGAGCTGTAATCCTTCAATAGTGGTCATTGTATTCTCACAGCTAACACCCTGTAGTTTAGAGGCACTTCTTTCAGGAAAAATCAATTCTCCAAAATATAATATCCTCTATAAGAGGCTAAGATGAGTACAGGATAATGCAGAACTATTGCAAACTGCTGTCTTAAAGGCAAGAAATCACTGTTTGGGGACATTAAACTGCGTTCAGACATCAATGTGCCAGTTGTTGTAAGTAGGCAATAAGCCAGTTATTGCAAACTTTTTGTCCTTGATCCCACCTACAGTGCCATACTTGACGAACAAAGAATTGAATGCACTCAGTCCAGCCTCCAGAATAAGGTGTTACAAACAAAAATAAAAGGGGAGGGAATTGTTTTAAATGGAAAAATGGCAAATATCACTTTTTGCAAAGAGTTAATGCAGCTTTGTCCATGCTACACTTACTCATTATCTAGTTACATACTAGATAAGTCTAGGTCATTATGCAGCAGGAAGAATTAAGTGCAGAATTTTCTCTTGCCTAAGCAAAAGAGAAGTTCTCTTGGCATGGAGAGTTAAAAGCTTTTAGACATGGAAGACATCAACATTTTCAACATGTACTAAGAACATAATTTAAAATCTTTCTAAATAATCATTAAGGATCCATGATGTATTCCATATGATAAAGAAACTAAATGGTCAAGATTTACCTCTAAAAAAGTCAGAAAATTCATAGAACCAAGAAGATAAAGGAGAGAGAGAGAATACACCCCACAACCACCATACGGTTTTCTCTCTCCAAATGCAAGAGAACACTTTCCATGGCACGCTCTCCCATTACTGGTCCAAAACATAAAACTACTGGAAAGAGTTATCTCCACAAATCACTGCCACTGTGTCACCATGTATTACATAATGGCATGGCAGTTGCTTGTTTTTTAAAGTCCTTACCATTAGACGTATACTAAAGAATTCAGATATAAAGATATAATAGTGGATGGCTTTCTCGTAATACTTTATGCACCTTACATTAAAGAGAGACGCAAACAGAGACAGAGAGGGAGAGATTTTAGGGGAACAGAAGAAACAAGCGTGGCAGCATGTTGTCAATTGTTGAAGCTGGGTATTCAGCAGACTTGTGATACTACTCACTGAAATCCTGTGTATGTTTGAACATTCCCATAATAAAAAAATTTAAAAGACTGTTGTGTGAATATCTGAAAAAAGCTGAACGCACATTTCTTGGTCAGCAGATGGGGAACGGTCATTTTGATTCTTTCCTTGGCTAGGGAGGAGTGTGACGAGTCCGGGACCATGTTGTGTTCACAGAGCACCACATGTTTGAGAATCGTCACCTCAGTAGCTACAGCTCTGGTTTACGGTGTAACATCCAATTTCTGTAGCCTATAGTGAATTGAAATTATCCATCCTTCCTTCCTCCCTTTTTTCCCCTTCTTTCTTTTTCTTCTTTTTTACCCTCCCTTCCTATCTTATCCCTTTTTTCTTTCTTTCCTCCTCTCTCCCTCTCTATTTCTCCCACCCTCTCAATGCTTTCAAAAATTTTTGCTGAAAATCACCTAATATTCTATGAATGCATGTTGTACTATAAACCCAAAGAACATGGAGTGAAAAACTGGAAGCCTTGCTGGAATGGTGAACCCTCAGAAACTCAAATGTCCCTCTGCCATTTCTGAAGTCTCAGGATGGAGAGTCTTATCATTTTTGGTAAAAGTTTCAGAGTCTTATGGAAATGATAAAAAAGAACTCTCCAGCATGCAGAGGACACCAAGAAAAATCTTACTCTCTATAAATTACTAAAGAAATGAAGATGATCAAAACAAAGAAGCCTAAGAGACATTTTCAATTTGCATCAATAATTTAGATATGCTACTTCCAGCCAAGATGGAGGCATAGGTGGACACACTGTGCCTCCTCTCACAACCAAGATTAAGGACAACAAAAATATAGACCAAAAAAAAAAAAAAAAACCCAACCAGAACAGATAGAAAATTGAATTATTCGCAAGTCCAACTATAATTCACCCAGACCGATAAAAGGGGCAGAGTCAGCGGCCAGCAGAGAGGGGTCGCGGCAGGAAAACGTGGTGACTGGTGGTCCCAGGCGCACAGGTGGTGGTTACCGAGTGCGGGGAGGCAACAAGCAGACCAAGTGAGGTGTACAAGGCAGTTGGCCCTGGTCACACATTCGTGCACAAACCAGCCAAAAACAAGCAGCAAGACAGACTGCGCAATGCAGGGCCCCAGCACCTGGAAATAAAGCCTAAAAGCACTGATTGAAAACACTTGTGGGGGTTGAGGTGCTGGGAGAGAATCCCAGCCTCACAGAGTTTGTTGGAGAGACCCACAGGGTCCTAGAACGTACACACACCCACCCACACATAAATCAGCACCAGAAGGGCCCAATTTGCTTGGGGAAAGTGGCAGAAGGAACTAGAAATCAAGAGAGAGTGGAGCAAGCACCACTGTTCCCTCTCGGATGCCGCCCCCACATCCAGCATCACAACCCAGGGACTGGGTTGCCCCGCTCTGGTGAACACCTAAGGCTCCACCCCTCACTACATAACAGCCACCACCAGACCAAACAAACAAACAAACAAACAAAACCCAAAACCAAAAATGGCTCAAACGGGAGAACAGATCACTGCCCCAGAGCTAATTCATCTAAGCAACCAAGAGATAGCCAACCTATCAGATGCACAGCTCAAAGCACTGGTGATTAGGGAGCTCACAGAATTGGTTGATTTGGGTCGCGAATTAGATGAACAAATGAAGGCTACAATAAGTGAAATGAAGAAAAACACACAGGGAACCAATAGTGATGGGAAGAAAACTGGGACTCCAATCAATGGAGTGGACTAGAAGGAAGAAAGAAACAAACAAACAGAAAACAAGGAAGAAACAATAATTCAAAAAAATGGGGAGAGGATTAGGAACCTCCAGGACATCTTTAAACATCCCAACATCTGAATTATAGGGGTACCAGCAGGGGAAGAGGAAGAGCAAAAAGTGCAAAACTTAGAACAAATAATAAAGAAGAACTTCCCCAATCTGGCAAAGGAAATAGACTTCCAGGAAGTCCAGGAAGCTCAGAGAGTCCCAAAGAAGGTGGACCCAAGGAGGAACACACCAAGGCACATCATAATTACATTAGCCAAGATGAAAATGAAGGAGAGAATTCGAGAAGCAGCAAGGGATAAGGGGACAGTCACCTACAAAGGAGTTCCCATCAGACTGTCAGCTAATTTCTCAAAAGAGACTTTACAGGCAAGAAGGGGCTGGAAAGAAGTATTCCAAGTCATGAAAGGCAAGGACCTACAACCAAGATTGCTCTATCCAGAGAAGCTGTTATTTAGAATGGAAGGGAAAATAAAGTGCTTCTCAGATAAGGTCAAGTTCAAGGAGTTCATCATCACCAAGCCCTTATTATGTGAAATATTAAAGGGACTTACCTAAGAAAAAGAAGATAAAAAATAGGACAGTAAAAAGACAGCAAACTCACAGTTATTAACAACCACACCTAAAACAAAAGCAAACTAAGCAAACAGCTAGAACAGGAGCAGGAACACAGAAATGGAGATCACATGGAGGGTTAGCAACAGGGGAGTGGGAGGAGGAGAGAGGGGGAAATGGTACAGAGAATAAGTAGCGTAGATGGTGGGTAGAAAATAGATATGGGGAGGGCAAGAATAGTGTGGGAAAAATAGAAGCTAAAGAACTTATGACACATGGACATGAACTAAAGGAGGGAATGTGGGTGGGAGGGGGTGCGTGGGGTGGAGGGGAATGATGGAGGAGAAATGGGACAACTGTAATAGCATAATCAATAAAATATAATTAAAAAATATTTTGATTCCAAAAAAAATAATTTAGATATGCTAAGTGAAATTTACTTCTATAGTGTTGAAAATGCACACATTAGGATAGAGCCACACTTGTCCAGGTGACCATTAAAGAACAGGAGAGATGGGATCTAGCACAAATATTTTCTCTTCACTGCTGTTTGTCAACAACAAAGCATCTCTAGCTGTGCCACCTGGTTGCTACTCAGTCACAAAGCACCTGGAACTGAGGGAGGCAAGAAAAATCTCAAAGGAGGACGAGGGTTCTATTTCTATTGATGCTGCCTACAAACAATGGGCTATCTTTAGCAAGTTCTTATTCTATCCAAGATAGTGTATGAAGCTTTTTGGAGGACTGATTTCGTTTAATCTGACAGCAATCCTGTATGAAAGGTATTTTTAATTCCCATTTTAAAGGCAGGTACACTAAAGTTCAGGGAAGTTACTTGCTCAAAGTAACCCAGGTAGCAAATAACAAATAGAATTTAGAACTGCAAATGTCAAAGGCCATGTTCTTCACCTAAAGAATGAACTGCCTAAATTTATCATATCTTTACTTAGTTAAGTTTACTATTTTAAATTAAAATTTTCATGTGAAAGATGAAGGAGATGGTTTATCTCAGATATCAACTATATTATATCACTCATTTGGAGTTTCCATGATTTCTGTAGTCCATGTCTCCTTAATATAATCATTTTTCTCATCTTAGTAAATATCTATATATCCTGATCAGAGATACCATCTAAAGCTATCAAACAATGGAGAAAAAATTCATTTAGTTTTAAATTTTTTTACCATACTTCACTACACAAAGGAATTTGCTGATATTCCAGGAAGCATTACACATGGTGACAGAAACAACGAAGTTCTTTGGGGCTCGACTTCACACTCTCTAAAACACCCCTGATGAATGAGAAGATTCCATTTTAGAAAACATTGGTTTTGTTTCATATTTAAAGATGTATACAACATAGGCATGGAAGGTCCACTGGCACCTATAAACAGCCTTGGAAGGTCAGCAGAGTGCAAGAGAAGATTTTTTTTTTGAAGTCCTCAAAATATTCCTTATAAAACTTAGCTCTGACCCAGACTTGACATCATTTAAGGGTGGTTCTGACGCTCTTCATGTGGTCTTAAAATACAAAGAAAGCACAGTAGGAAAAGCAAGAAACTGATGCTATGAAGGCAATGAAGGCAATTCAGTGCTTGTCTCTTGACCAAGTTCCACAAAATCACATGGCAAAAGCCTCCTGTCACATGACAACAGCAAGGGGAGCAGATTCTGACTGCAGGAGGCAATCCGGGGTACTCACCCACCTCCCTCAGGCTGCAGTCACTGGGCTGAGTACCTCCACAAGATTAGAAAAAATAATTCTCTTAAAGGAGAATTTCAGTGATGACAGAAGGTTATACACTATCAAAGTAAAGATTTTTGAATAAAATAGTATAAGAATTTAGGTGCAAGATGGACAAATACAGATGCAATTAAGAGTTGAGCAGAAAGGCTGAAGTACAAAGTTTCCCTGTTACTTTCTACTTTTCTGAAATAATCACTAAATACTACTATGCAGTCAGAAGAGCCTGAAACAGAAAACACAGCAGAAATTATTATTTTTCATTATTTAAAGGACAGTAGCTAAGAGCAACCCTTCTATTAATGGCAAAGAGGTGTAGATACACATATAAGAGGCACTGTCATAAACTAGACTTTTCTTTTAACAAAATCCATATTTATATAATTATATTTCCTATGGTGGAGAGCAGCTATAATTAATGAATTTCCCTCCTTCTCCTAATGCAGCCATTTGTCAATTCAAATGCAGGATGTCCAATCAATTTTGATGTATTTAGTAAGCAATTTGTCAAATGGTGCTATAATCCAGTTAATATATTAATTCTTGTCATGCAGAGACTTCTGACAACTATAAGGTTTTCTGTTAACTGCTTTGGAGAGAAAAATCTGTGCTGGGGCTCTATGGCCAACCTTTAGAGATAACATCTCTACGTCCCAATATCTGAGAGTACGGCACAGTGCCATCCTTCCAAGCAAAAGCATTTTTCTGCATTAGACACCTGGGTTCTACGGGACAGTGTGGCTGCTAACTCGTTATAATAAACTGCATTTCTATGAATCCCTGTGTGTCTCACATATTTTTAATAAAGTGAGCGAACTGATGCATTCGACACTAAATGCAGAGTATGCAAGCTTCTACGAGAGAAAGAGGGCTTCACTAATCAGGTACATGCATGTTAACCTTAAACAGTACTTTCATAAAAAATTTCTCCTATTCTCAAAGTTTCTTCATATGAGTGATAAAGAAGTGGCTCTCAGTCTCCTACTTGTCCTATCCCAACATGCTTCAGGTAAATGACTGACCCCTGTCATTTACTTCACACAGGCACACACAGTGACTGGTAGTCAAGATGGTTGGAAGGCTGACCTTCAGTTTACCACAAGGTGAAGCTCTGGACATAATTTTTTTTTACTTTGTAACTACATTTCACCCACTAATCACTAAGCTACCTCCATCTTTTCCCAAGTCTATCTACACATTGGAATTGGAGACAGAACCATGAGACATGCTGACCTTTCTGGACATGGTCCAAATTTACATCATAGAAATCTGGACTATAGAAACCAAGGAAGGATAAAATCATCTCCCAAACTTTTCATTGGGAGATTTAATCAGCATATTTGGGCAAAGCAGAGGACTAGAAGACAGGTTTTCAACACATCCAAGATAACTGCCAGGACCACCCTGGGCATATTTGGCAATCATCCCCCAAAGGTGACAGCCCTCTCCATTCACTATATCCAATTCTTTTTATATTCCTCTATCAGGAACTACAAAAGCAGACATAAGATCAAATCCTTCCTAGAAAAAAAACTGCAAAAACTGGCAAAAAAAATTTTTTTTTGATAATAAGAAAAAGAAAGGAAAAGGGAGCATTGCATTCATCTCCCAGACATTAGGTTCCCCTTAGCTCCTTTACAAACCAGGCAAGAGCAAAGAAAAGAATTGCCAGAGTGATTTGGCACAAGGCTGTGCATTTAAAAACCTGCAATGTGCACAGTCCTCCAGACTATCAGCCATCCCATCGTTTTATGAGGCTGCTGAGAAGGTGCCCGATGTGTCAGAAAAGCACACTGAATATATTTCAGTGACCTAGAGGGCAGAGGTCACTTATTATAAATGGATAATGAGACCTAATGCAGTGCTGTGAGTATGGACAAAGAATAGATCTCTCCATAGCCCCTGGTGGATTGGTCATTCAGGCTTTTATTTCCTCTGCACACTTAATGGAGTCAAACAATTGACAGAAATTCTATAGAGAAGGCTGAAACTGAGAGAAACAACTGTATTCTAACTCCCACAGACAGGTACAAACAGTGACCCTGAAACGGCGCCAGAACTCCTGTTACCACTAACAGCGCAGACAGTTGGAGCATTCCCCCCAAACTCCCACTTAGCCATTTCTCAGCAATTGACCTCACTCACGGAACTGATGGCACATCAGACCACAAGCTCCTGCTGACACCAACCCATTACGGTACTGCAGGTGAGAGATACAGACCCTTGTGTTTCAGCTCCTTATTTCTGGAGAAAAGTCAAAGATCTCCCTGGACCCTCCATCCCATGTCCCCCCTACCCAATTTACAAAATGCACATTCAGGGACAGCAGTACATTTACATGAGAACCTTAAACTCAGTAGGGGTAGGGTAGGTGACATCAGAAGCAGAGGAACTGTTGGACTAGAGGCTTTATGACCAATAGATTATTTTTCTTTAATCGATCAGAATCAATGTCCTATCTCAGTCAAATCTGCCAATCCAATGGCATAAATATTAATAGCATCGATGACAAAGAATGTACACTCTCAGTTGTACTTTTGAAAAAGCAGGTCATACAATAACCTAAAGAAACACCAAGCTACTAATATCACTAGAATTTTGTAAAATAAAGTAAGAATAACATTTAAAAGTACAAAAAAGGCCATTATGTTTGTTTCATTTTAATTTTAAGAACAATTAGGACTGGAAGGTGGATTGATTATATAAATTATTATTTTCCAAACAAAATACTAGTAAATAATAATTTAGTAAGTACTAAAATAAATGACAGAAAGGCAAAGGTTTACTTCAGAATGGAGTATAGGTCTATTGTAATAGAAAGGAATTTTGACATTAAAACACCTCAACAATAACTCAGCAATGACAAGAAAACCCAACAAACCATGGGTATGAAGATCTACGTAAAGATACGGGTATTAATAGGGAGCACACATCCCATAAACACAAAGGGAAAGAAGAAAGAAGGTGATCTAATCCAACCTTTTCAGTCCATCATTTATAAAGCTTGCAGGCTGCTGACAGTACTTTCATTTAACTATATGACATCTTTTCATTGAACAAGAAAATATATTTGATTTCGTCATGTTCCCCAAGTTATACAACATATATATGGCTAAATTCAGGGTCAATGTGTCTCAAGATTATAGTTTCTTGAAGACTAAAATTTCATTTTACTAAAATCATTTCTCTACAGAAGGACATGTGTCAGTTGACAGAATTAAATATAAATAAGAAAATAAACTGTCAAATATAATTGAATCTGAAGTGGTTTCCGAACTACCTCAGATATTTAGACCTGGACAGAGTAGCATGGCACACCCAGTGGCCAACAATGGACTATAAATACTCTTTAAATAAGTCCTACATTACAAGTTTCCTCTGCAAGAGAAAAACATTTCATTCTTCCCCTTCCACCCTTGCCCACTCTTGGGCAAATATTTATCATGGACAATGCAAGGAAACATTGTTGAGTGCCTCCATCACAGTCAGTACATACCACAACAGCGATGCAATCCCGGATGTTAGGTTAAATCTAGTGTGACGTTCAAAAGAGACAAGCTCAGAAAATTGCAGCATATTTAATTGCTTTTCCGGGGAACTGACAATGACCTTGGTAAAGAAGATGAATTTTTTTTTCCTTTTTGTATCAATGGGTTCAAAATATATCATCGTGTTGTTTAAAGCCAAAAAAAAAAAAAAGACAGTAAATATCTAAAATGACTCCATTCTAAACCTGAAAGTTTGACTTTATAATACAAGGGCATATATTTGCCATTCCTGGTCTCACAGATATAGTTTGTAGGGTACAAAATTTACTTGGAAACCATCATCTCTAGAATCTAACCTTTAACTATGCTGCTGACTTGTGATTTCACACTCCTGTAACAACGTTAGGTACACTCTACTTCATTATATATAAAGACTAAAATGAAAGTGCTAGTGAAGTCCAAGAGATAAGTAAAGCAGTGATATTTTTAAAAAGAAGACATATCAATAGACATCCTAGCTATTAAATACAATAAAACCCAAAACTTAGTTCTTCTTAGCATGATGAAAACTAAGATTTTTAAGTAATATATATAATAAAATTGGGGATATCTTATCTATCTTCACAATAGTGAAATGACATGAAAATATCCATGATTTTTACTGGTATCAAAGTCATAAGTATTATTAATACTACTGTGGTTTGTTTCCTACATCTGTAATTAAAGAAGTGCTATATTTCAGAGATTAGCAAAAATAAAGATGCCATTCCCCTCTCCCCCCCCCCCAAAAAAAAAAACCCACTAAGATTTTGCTCAAAGCAACACTAATATTTCAAAGCGAGGTTCTGGTTGGACTTTTGGAATTACTGTCTCCAACATGTCATGCTGCCTGGGGTATCTGTAATAGAAACTCATCTCTTCTCTCTATATTCTCTCAGGGATAAACTTATTTCATAGAAAGCTTACATCAATTACTAATTACATACTATGCTCAAAAAATTTCAGAAGGAAGCTCAAATTATAAATAGACATATGGAAGTTTGGGGGTTATTTCCTAGATCCTACTACGTACACCAAAACAGATGAAACACTGCCATCACCAGTTCTCTCCCCTACTGCAGTTAAACCATTTCTCTTAATGTTTCAATGAATGTCATAACCTGTTACCCAATCCAGCCATCCTTTCCTCCTCACTTTTCATCAGTCACCTCATTTAGTCCCAAATCTTATACATGCAACCTCCTCAATGTCTCTGAAATTCAGCCATTTCTCTCCATCCCTGCTGAAATTATTTGCACTAATAAATACCTTCTTCAATGTTTGAATTTCTATACCAATTAATTAAGGTATTATAGATAGTTATATACATGTTCCTTATTTGTGTTTATGTTAGGGTAAGGAGTCCAAAGTCAAGTCAGCACAACCGGTATAATGTAAGATCAAGATAATACATAAAGTTTAAGCATCTAAAGTTTCAAAAATAACTATGATCACATACTTCCACTATTGGTCACATAAGAAAGACAGATTTACATTATCTCCTCAAATAACTAAATTAGCCCTAAGCAAAAGGTTGTTATGAACCCTGAATAACAACCCTTAAAAAATCAGAACAGAAAGAATCAAATTTATTCCAATTAACTTGAGTGCATCCCAGGAATATGAAACAATCCACCATTCAACAACATGATATTGAAAAAACCTCTACCAAGGAGAAATATGAATCAAAAGAAAAAAACCCGAGGAAATAACATGGTGAAATTAAGTAGCGCACAGAGGCACTAACATCTAACATAAAATAAATGTTCCTTATGTTCAAACACTGACTTGAAGAGGAAAGGTAGAAAAAAAAGATGATTATTTTTAAATACATAGAAATATAAACTATACAAAATAGAGGGGAAGAATTTTTAAAATTGAGCAAAGAATCAGTGAGCTTAGAAAATATCAAGTGGTCAACATACATATAATTGGTGTCATAAAAGGAGAGAGGGATTGACAAAAAATATTTGAAGATATAATTACATGAAGGTTTGCAAATTTGATGAAAACTATAAATGTATAGATCTGGGAATATCACAAGCCCCAAGTAGAAGAAATCCACAATACAGGTTTAATTTATTTTCTATTTTTCCATATTATTTCTATTTTTTCTATTGATTTCCACTTTGACCTTTATTATTTCCGATCTTGTACTTAAATTTTTTTTTCTCCTCACCCTAGAACATTTCTTCATTACTTTTAGAGAGAGGGGGAGGAGGTGGGGGGAGAGACAGACAGGAGGACAGACATCAAAGTGAAAGAGAAACAGATTGGTTGCCTTCTCAATGGTGCTAAGACCGAGACTGAATCTGCAACCTGGGCATGTGCCCTGACCAGAAATCAAACCCCCAACCTTTTGGTCTATGCAACATGGCTCCAACCATCTGAACCACACAGGCCAGGGCCCCTTTCTTGTACTTCAAAACGCTTAACTTTTTCTAGTTTCTGAATGTGGAAGCAGAGGTAATTGATTTTAGAATTCTTCCTTTTATACGACAGGCATTCAGTCCTATAAATTCCTCTTGAGTACTGACTTAG
Source organism: Anoura caudifer (assembly GCA_004027475.1). Classification (NCBI taxonomy): domain Eukaryota; kingdom Metazoa; phylum Chordata; class Mammalia; order Chiroptera; family Phyllostomidae; genus Anoura; species Anoura caudifer. Next base: position 56,326 of record PVKU01004425.1, read on the forward strand.
GGCCATCCCACACATTTCCTACTTTTCTGTAAACTTTTCATTCTGAAATGATTATGGATTCTTAAGAAGTTACAAAACAGTACAGAGAGATCTTGTATAAACTTTACCTAGTTTCAAAAACCAGAAATTGCCTTTATACAATCCACAGACCTTGTTCAGATGTCACCAGCTTTACAAATACAATTTTATATACACATTTTGTGTGACAGAGTGTGTGTGTATGTTTGTGTATAGTTCTATTTAATTTTATCACTTGTTAATCTGTCTAACCCCTACTACAATCAAGATAAAGAACTGTTCCCTCACTACAAAGATCTACCTCATGTTTTACAGTCACATGCAGCATCCTTCCTACTGCTTTGCCTCTACAGACTGATCTGTATAATTTTTATTTTGATAATGTTATATAAACACAATCTTTATTTCTGTTTGTACTTTTTAGATCTTTGTATGCAAAGTCTGAGTTGGCTTTTTTTACCTGGCATAATATCCATGAAACTCATACAATTTTTTCCTGTATTTATACTTCAATCAACATTTTTTGCTGAAGAATATTCTAAAACATGAATGTGCTTTTTATTTTCATTCAGTTCAAAATAATTTTTAAAAGATTTTATTTATTTATTTTAGAAAGAGGGGAAGGGAAGGAGAAAGGGAGAGAAACATCAATGTCTTCTTGCCTCTCAAGCGACCCCTAGTGGAGACCTGGCCTGCAACCCAGGCATGTGCCATGACTGGGAATAGAACCAGTGACCCTTTGGTTTGCAGGCCTGTACTCAATCCACTGAGCTACACCAGCCAGGGCTAGTTCAAAATAATTTCTAATTTCCCTTTTAATTTCTTCTGTGTAACACATATAATTTAGTAGATGTTGTTTAGTTTCTAAATATTTGTGGATTTACCAGAGATCTGTTATTTATATGTTATTTAATTCCTCTGTGGTCAGAGGATATACTTTGTATGACTTGAAAGCTTTTAAATTGACTGAGATTTGTTGTACGGTGCAGAAGATGGTCTACGTTGGTCACTGTTCCCTGTGCACTTGAATGTATTTTCTACTGTTGTTGGGTGGAGTGTTTTACTTAGTCTGATATAGCAACTCAGAGTGTAAAGTGTGTTTCTCCTAAGCGGCATATAGTTGGAGCTTATACTTTTATCCAATTTGAGAATCTCTGAATTTTTATTAGCATGTTTAGACAATTTACAATGAGTATTGGTATGTTTAGGTTCACATCATCTTGCTTATCTGTTTCCATTTTATTTCCTTTCTTGCTGTAGATTGCTTTTGATTATATTATGTACAGCTTTAACATCACAGTTTAAGTGATGTTATACCACTTGCATATACTTTAAAAACCTTACAATCATAATGTCCCATTTTCCACACTCCTAGCCTTTGTGCTACTGTTGACACTGTGTTTGTGCGTGTATCAAACATTCATACACACACACACACATTTTAAAGACATCACATTGGTGTATATAAAAATGAGTCTCTACAAACCTACATACATATATATTTTTAAAGACCACAATGCATTAATACTATTTTTGTGTTTACAGTAAATTGTATTATTAAAAGACTTGAATAACTACCCCCAAAACACATATATTATACATTCTAACCATGGTGTCATCTTTCTTCTGCGTAAAGGACTTCCTTTAAAATTTCTTGTACAGCATGTCTGCTGCTGATAAATTCTTTAATCTTTTGTATATCTGAAAAATATTTTATTTTAGTCTCATTTTGCAAGATATTTTTGAGAATACAAAATTCTGAGTCAGCAGATGTTTCCTTTCAGTACTTAAAAGAAATATGTCATTCTCATCATTGTTCCTCAGTACGTAACATCTTTTTTTAACTCTGGCTGCTTTTAAGATTTTTCTCTTTCCAAGTGATTTTGAGCAGTTTGATAATGAGGTATATGGTATGATCTTTCTTCATATTTCTTGTGTTTGGAGATTTACTGTTCTCCTTGGATCTGGGATTTTACATCAGAGATGAAATTTTTGTGGCTATCTTTTCTGTCCCACCAATCATCCTGATTCAGGGAGTCTCATTTCAAGTATATGTCAGCTTACAGCTCAGTAAAACTGTTCTTAATTCTTTTTCTTTCTGTGTTTCATTTGGGATCATTTCTCTTGGTCTATCCTCAATTTCACTAATATTTTCTTCAGCAATTTCTAATTTATTCTCACTCTTATCCAATACAGCTTTCACACCTAGGTTTTCATATCTAGAACTTTAAGTCTTCTTAATATTTCCCACATCTCCACCTTTTTAAATGTATGGAGTGCGGTCATAATAAGTTTTAGCGTCACTCTTCCTGACCCTGTGTGAGCTCTAGGCACTGTGCCCTCTACGATTCTCTGACGGCTACTGTTTCCTCAGCTTTGGGTGGTTCCCCACGCCCACCAGTACTATGTTGAATACTTGAAGAAGACCCTCAGCAGATATTCAGAGTTTCAGTCTGTGCTGATCTATTCTCTCTAATAACCTGTCCAGCTAATTCCAGGTCACAAGTAACAGGTGGTAAATATTTAGGACTTTGTGGGTCATATGGTTTCTGCACTATTATTACTCAACTCTGTGGTTATTATTTTAAAGTGGCCATAGACAATGCATAAATGAAATGGCGCTGCTGTGTTTCAGTAAACACTTTTTGACAGTAATAGCTTATGGTAGTTTGCTGATAGGTACTCTTCCTGGGTCTTCCTGGGCTCTGAGTGCTGTCCACTCTGTATTCCACTTGGATGCTCCATCACTGCAACACAGTCTAGAAAACCCTTTAAGGGAACAACCTGAGGCAACTGTAGAGCTCACCTCATTAGTCTCCCATCTCTCAAGGCCCACCATCCCTTACTCCCTGATGTCCAGTGACTTGAAAACAGTTGCTTTATACTATACCCTGTTTTTTGTTGTTGCTTCAAGCAGGATGGACAATCTGATCCCCATTATTCTACCTTTGTGTGGAGCTAGTATTACTGAAATGAAACCTCAAGAAATACTCAATGAAATTGAAGCACATTATTTCCGCACACCAATCAAATTGAAACAGGTTTCTTTGAAAGATAACTGTTTTAAACCACTTTCAATGTTCTCCATTCCTTTCCACCTGCAGTCAGAGGCTCTCCCCACCTTTCCTATAATGCTTTTAAAGTTAGAGGAAAACAACTACATTCCCAGTAAAACACAGGAAGGTTCTATAGACCCCTGTCACCTTTCCATTGTGTATCAAAGCTATATTTCTATTGAAAGATCTTTTGTTACTACTTAACAAAGAAAAGTCAGAAAGCTTACGGAGGAACTTCTCATGTACCCACGTCTGACCTTCCCCCAACAAAGCTAGCTAATGTCAGCAACTTAAAAATATTGCCACTGTCCAATTACCTGAAAGAAAAGGAGGAAACATTATGTTTCCCTGTGAATACAAATTCTCCAAGTCCATTCAGTAAGCCCTGTTTTTCATTTATGATTTGGGAAGCTCTAAAACAGACTTTGGAATCATAGTTAAAATGCCTAATTTAGAAAAGATAATTATAGTGTGCAATTTTTTGAAGAAAAACTCACTGATCTCTGCTATAATTTTTTCATAAACTATTCTCAAGATTACTTATGACCAAGGCAAAACATTTTTTGCTAATAAATTCTCAACTTTTACCTTTACTGAGCTATACAACAAGATTAGATAACCATTTTACATTCACTTTGCACATATAAGTTAATCAATCTACTCAAACCATATGAATTTGCTGTTATTTGACTGGCAATTCCTATGGTTCAACCTAATAAGTAATAGAGTCCTCCCTGCCTCCATAGGAATCTCTGTAAGGAGCATTCAAGTATGATTCAATGATGCTACAAAATTCCTTTATTTTATTATACTATTATAGGTAGGAAATGTGACTACAGTTACATATACAAAATTTGGCACTTTTATTTACTTCACTTTAAAGTCAGGTGAGAAGTCATGAGTGTTTCAGGCAGGACTTCCTTTCCTTGCCCCACCAGTCACTGTTCTGCCACATACCCAAAACCTTGTTTATCAACCAGCAGGGGATCTGTTAGGGTTACTGGGCTGGAAGGGGAGTGGGGGGTCCTTGCTAAACATCCTGCTCTTCTTTCCTTGAGACAAAGTCTCTTTCCCATTTCAATTACATCACTCTTTGTCAACTATTATTATAATTTACAGAGTTTGCACAAGTCTGCTTCATGTGGTCCACAGGTCCAAATACAACCAAAGAAAATGCTTGCCACATTTGTGAAGTTTGTGTTCGAGTTTTACTCCAAATGGTTACATTTGAAAATACTTGTATTTTTTAAAAGATTTTATTTATTTATTTATTTTTAGAGAGAAGGGAAGGGAGGGAAAAAGAGAGGGAGAAAGAAACATCTGTATGTGGTTGCCGCTCACACACCCCCTACTGGGGACCTGGCCCACAACCCAGGCATGTGCCCTGACTGGGAATAGAACTGGCAACTCTTTGGTTTGCAGGGTGGCACTCAATCCACTGAGCCACACCAGCCAGGGCTGAAATACTTTTAGTAATGTATTTATCAATTGTCTTCAAGTTAGGAAATGAGAGGTGATTTTCAATATGGTTAAGTAAAACAAAAAAATTCCCAGCATTACATATGGCATACATATGGTAGATCTGTGTTTCAAGACGTCATATTGTTTCAAATGGCTTCAGTAAAGAGCATTGGAGAAAAAGCAAGAAAGTAATAAGAAAGTCTTTTTTTAAATTTTTTAAATTTATTGATTTTAGAGAAAGAGGAAAGGGAGGGAGGGAGACAGATGGACAGACAGCCGTTAGTTTGTTGTTCCACTTATTTATATATTCACTGGTTGATTCTTGTATGCACCCTGACTGCAGATTGAACTCAGAACCCTGGCGTATTGGAAGGATGCTCTAACCAACTGAGCTACCTGGCCAGAGCAAGAAAGTCTTCTTAATGAGGTTCTTTCTAACTTGCATAAAGGGCTCAAGAGATGGGCAGGCAAAGGTGTTCTCTCTAAACTGGCTCCAGCATTGCTTTGACCAATCGTATTTCAGGCCTTCAACTCTCTGACACAGATGTCCATGTTTTACAGACTAAATTCCTTCAGTCATGTAATATACTCGCATACTCAGTATTCTCAAATAACCTTTCTTTATGGAAGATACAGACGAATTCTGTGTCTATACTCGCAATGTAAAGAGGCAGTATAATACTTATTACAAAATTACCTGTCTCTTAGGTAATTTTTAACCTATTAATTATAGCTATAGTAACATTTCACAAGATAAGAAAAAGCATATTAATTATTATTCATCACTTGGATAACCGATATTACATGGTCAAAATCAGACAGCCAGAACAGGTATTTCATTATTAAGGCCCTGAAATCTATTATTTGAAAATATGCACTTTTGAGATAGGTAACAACAGTACAGAATGATGCTTAAATGTACATATTGTTTTATAGTTTTTAAAGGGCTTTAGCCTCATTGACCATAACACCTTTATAACAGCAAGTATTATTATTGCTGTTTTATATTTATCAAATTATTTGGAAATAGTCTGGAACTAGAACCCAGGCCTTTTCATCCTTATCCCGTTGATAGTCCATCTGATATTCAAAAGGTCCAACAGGAAATGCATTATATTACACATTTTAATTAGAAACCATAGAATCATCAGTGACTATGTTCTTTCAAATTATCTCTAATTCCTTTCTATTCCAACCCTGCACTACCTCACAGATTTGTCCTGTGTTCTCTGTAATACAGTCTTAATTAAAGCCCTTGCATCTTGCTCCAGGATCACCCAGCCTCCACTCCCCTCCCTGTCCCTCCTCTGAACCCCCTTTTACAAGACTCCCAGAGAGATTGTTCTAAAATGCAATTCTGATGGCACAACTCTGATGCCTGAAAACATCTGATGGCTTGCTACTGCCTACAGTGGTGGCTCATAAACCATGCACCTGGAGGTTTGTGAAGTTCTAACAACTGGACAAAGGTGTTCAGAGCTGCTAAAATCAAGTAATACCCAGCGGCTTAGTTTGCTGGAACAAAAATACTAAGGGATAAAGATAGTTGCATTTGTTTTTTGCCCACATCATTTTCTTACATATTTGAGACTTGCAAGATTAGTTATTTTTCACCCATGATGAGAGGGTAGAGGAAAATGTGCTCATTATTTTAATTAAATATTGTATAAATGCCATGATTTTTCTAATTCATATGAAGGAATTTAATATATGCTTAGATAATCTAGAACCTAACCATTTTTATGTACTCTGCTTTTGAACCAGGAAACCACTTACGCACTACCCCTCTCTGTAAAGTCTTTGGCAGCTGAAGTCATTGCCCTCATAGTTCATTGTACAACCCAACTCTTCATGGATGCACCCATCTTACTGTATTTCACTTTTTCATTAAATGCCTATCTCTCTAAATAGACTGTGAATTCACTGACAACATAAGAACAAACTATTCACATCTAAATCCCAAGTGCCTGACACATAGAAGTCACTCAATAAATACACACAGGAAAAATCGGTGAGTTCAATTATATGAGAGAGCAAGACTGACAACTATTTATTACGATTATGGAGTTTCATAACTGTCCAGCACAGTCAACAAATTTTCTCTGTTTTCAGTATAATATATAACACATTATATAACATGAAATAAAAGTTTTAGAAATATTTTACTTCATGCTATATAAACACCAAGTGAGAAAATAAGTTCAATATAACAAAACCCCATTAAAAACGTAACATTAATTTTTAGGAAGTTTCTTTCAAAACATGCACTGCTCAGTGCCATGACGTTTCATTAAGGATCCACTCAATTCTACAAAGCTGAATCATAATTGTAAAGAATTTGTAACTCTATGACCACAAATTGGATAATAAACATTAAATTGTCTTTTCATGATTCCCCTACAAACAAGGCTGTATACTTTCTCCTTAAGGAAAAAAAGAACCCGAATCATCTTTGCAAATATAAGAGCTTAGATATGAAACTAAACGAACAAAAAACCAATGCAGTTGCAATTACTGCTTCATTATTGCAGGTAAAATACTACAAAAAGAAAAACCTGCTGATAGTTTTCACAGTGAAAAGTGCTTAATTGTTATGTCAGAAATAGATACCAAGTTTTATGAAAGTTTATTATATCCTAGTATCCTCCTTTATTTTTTATTTATTTTTTTAAACTTTTGAGCCCATCAGACATTGCCTTGATATCAACTTATGTAATTGCAGGGCTACCTCTCATGGCCAGGGAAGACAAACAGCCAGAGGCAACTCAGTGTGTGCTAGGTCTCATGGCTTCTATCGTGGTAAATAACTTACTGGCCTCCAGCTACCTGTTTATGGCCTATGGACAATGGACCAGTGGTAATAGTCATGGCTACATTAAAAGTCAGCATTTTAAGATGAAATCTCAAAATGCTGCATGGAAGGAACAAAACAAGAACTACTTACGGCCAGCAAGCAGGAACTGGTAATACTGTACAGCATCTGCAGCGAGGAGCAGAGGGTGGTTTGCATTAAATGGTGGCTGCAATTCATTCCACTGAGGCGTTCTGAGGAAACAGCAAAAGAATATTAATATTTAAGCTTAATAGATGGTATGTAAATCACCATCACTGTCACCACGTACAGACATTGATATAAACTCACACTATCTTTGTAATCATTAAAATGAACTTGTTGGAGTGCTGAAACCTGAAACACAAGGCCATCTGCTTAGAAAGAATAAAAAGATGGCAGTGAGTCATACAAACTGCACAGAGCCAATATTGGTTTGAAGCAGAAGCCCCTCCATTAGGACAGATTAGACATTCAAATTACTGGACAGAGAGAAGGTGCAGAATTCCAATTTTACCTAATTTCTAACAATTGTTAGAGCTCTCTAGTCTCAGAATGTGCGTATTTTCAAATAAAATAAAGCAGGTAAAAGTGATTAGAGAAAAACAGTTATGTTAATGGTTGACTGATTATAGACCTAACCAGCATCTGAGTTCCAAAATAAGCCACTTATTTCAACAATGATGGTGCAGTAATTTTAATTAAATCTGTCCCCTCATAAATGGTTTAATAAGATATTGATAAGATTAATCTAGTGCAGTAAAGCAGTAGTAAAGAATGCTGGAGCCCTCAAAAATCAATGTAAGAATATTTTAAAATGTCAAACGGAAAGGGATCAGTTTTGTGTCCATTTTTGTCTGCCTCCTTCCATACATATGTCAGGGCCAATTCTCTCTGTCTCTCCTATACCACTGAGCTCTATACAGAACAGGCTGTACTCTAGATTCCAATTCCCAATCCTTATTAGTTTACAAGGATTCTAAGGACTAGATACTTTTAAGAAGGACTCTTGACTAATAAACATTTCTACACTCTTAACCTTTGTATCTTAGGGGATCACTTTAAAGAAAATCTTGCAATCTATTTATATCAGTTTCTATTCTCTTCAGTGGCTGCCTCAATGTACACTCTATTTTCAGCGAGCATCAGACTGAAAATAAGGAGCACTAAAGCTCTGCATGTGGAAAATTAAAACAAAACAAAACAAACAAAACAAAAAAACCCCAAGTCCTAAAAAAAGGTAAACAAAGATTCAAGGAGGAAGGAGTTCAAAAGGAGGTATTCTCCAAGGCATATACCAAAGACATCTAGAAACACAGGACCGCACTAAAGTTTGTACACAAAATGTTCTTAATAGCATAATTCATGGCAGGTAAAAAGTGGACATGCCCATCAACTGATGAATCGATAAACAAAATGTGGTGTATCCATGCAATGGAATATTGTTTGGCCATAAAAAGGAATAAGGTACTGACACATGCTAGCTACAACATGGATGGACCTTGAAAACATTATTCTAAGTGAAGGAAGTCAGATGCAAAAGGTTATATTTTGTATGATTCCATGTATATGAAATGTATTGAGTTGGCAACTCTAGAGACGGAAAGTGAAATGAATGACTGCTAATGGGTACAGGGTTTCCTTTGGGGGTGATGAAGACTGTATTGGTGAGTACACCATACCTAGTGAAAATTCACTTTAAATGGATGAATTGTATTATGTGTAAATTATATCTCAATTTTTAAAAAAATTATCAACACATGCCACAACAGGGATGAATGAAAATAATTTTATTGGGTAAAGAAGCAAGACAAAAAAAGCACACACTCCATGATTTCATTTATACATAAATTTCTAGAATTCTACCATAAAGTAACCTATAGTGACAGAGCAGACCAGGGGTTGCATGGGGCTCCACTGGTGAGTAGTGACAAAGAGGGGCAGGAGGGAGAGAGTAAAAAGCAGTACCAGGCACCATTTGCAGGCAATGGATATATTCATAAAGTAAATTATGGGATGGTTTGCACAGCTGTATACCAATGTCAAGCCTTATCAAACTGTATACTTTTAATATTTTATACAGTGGAGCTGTTAAGAAAATTCATGTTGTATATTAACTATAATTGGAAAAACAACCTTTTTCTTAAACAAAAAAAAGAAAAGAAAGAAAAAGAGGTACTACCTAACCAGAGTCCAGCTGGCTCGAGGTGATGTCATCATTTCCAATGGGGTGTCATCACTAATCTTGGGGGCAGTGCTAAGCGGCCGTGGCTCCATCAGGTGCTCCACCAAGGTCCCATAGCAGCTAATAATGTAGAGAGACTCAACGACAACTTGTTTGGACTGATCTACAAGCAGAAAAACAGAACCTGGATGTTTGACAGTGACAAAAAAAGAGCATGGCATAATTTTTACAAGTCCTGAGGCTGCTGGGAGAAAATAACACAGGAATTCTTTTCACATAGTGTCTGCCCCTTGCCTAAAGGTTGCCTCTCATTTAAGTATATACTAATGAATACAAAAATCTCTACACTGTCCAAATGTTTTTTTTAATCTTAAGCAATGTATTTCAAGAATGATATAAATATACTCAAATTTCTAATATAGTGGAACAATATTTTTCAGTCTTTTGTATTTGTCTACAACATGTGTCCCACATTATGAAAAATCAATGATTTCAGGTGGGACAGGGAAGACGGACTGACAAGGAGCAGTGAATGGACTCAGTTACACCGGATGCACCCACTCGAGTGCACGAGAGGCTCTTTGTAAGCCTAAATCAGCACACCTTCTAACTACGTTCTCTTGGCAAACTTTCTCTTTAAAATTTCTGGATTCAAACAAACGAACGAACGAATAGAAAACACACATATCCTCCTCCCCCAAATTCTCTTCCTTCTATCAAAGGGATCACTGCCTCCATGGTAAATGAAGACCAGTCATACTTTGAGGTCAGGTGTTGAATATGGATCTAATCAAATGACTTTATACAAAGTACACATGTCCTCAGTACCAAAACAGGTTTCGTTCTCTCTCTCAGGTTTTACAGTAAACCTAGGAGCATATAAAATCACTCATGAATGCTGGGTGGGTCACCTTATCTCTATGCCAGAGGAATTAATTACAGCTGATTTGAGAGAATGGCTAATGACCAGTCAGTGGGGCATAAAGGAGTAGCAAGTTAAAAGGGTAATTAGAACAGAAGGGAGAAGCATTTGAAATCGAGCTTCACTGAGGGTTTTTAACTAGCAACAAAAAGTCATTTCGATAACATCAGTAAAGCTAAGGAGGTAACAAAAAAATAAAGATGGGATAAGAAAATGGAAGGCTTGCATACTGTACTGTGTCCTCTCCCACTCAGGTAAGGAACCTGCTGTGCCTGAGATCCTATTTCCAAGGAAAGGGTCACTGAAAGGCGATAATAGGGAAGGGGCTGTGTCTGGCTGCCGGGTTAAGCGTAAAGGAGAGCCATTTTGCCAAGAACAATGCAGCCTGTGGAACTCTTCAAGGTGCCTCACTAACAACTCAGTTTGTGACCTACTTTAATAGTACTAAAAGAAGGGGGAGCTCTTATTCAGAATTAAATATTTGATCCACGAATGTAAGCATTCTCTTCTACACAGAATCAACAAGCAATCACATACTAAACAGTAATTATACAAACATTTTAGGTATTGAGCCTAATGGTAAATAAAGGGATTAAAAAAAAAAAACACAGCTATAGCAATTCAAAGGAGCAATGGTTACCATAAAAGATGACCCATTTTTCTGAGTGGCAGACTTTTTATTGTTTCATTTATGACATGGCAAAGTTGTTGTTGATTTTTTTTTTAAGTCAAGATTTAGCCTTTGAAAACCTGGTTTCAAACTCTGTTGCATCACCTACTATTGCTTCTAGCTAAGATATTTAAACTCACTAATCTCAAGTTCTTCGTATCTAAAATAGAAATAAAAAAATTTAATTAGAAATAGAGATAACAAGGTTTCCCTCTCCATACCTAGAGAAGGTGTGAAATTTGCTTATCAAAAATGTAAAAAGCTACACTGAGAACACCTGTACATTGTCACTAACAAAACAAAATAAAAACACCCAACGGGCAATTTTTAACATTTAGCGAAAAGACAGCCCTTCTTCTTGATTACTTTTGAGTAATTGGGAAAGACACGCTTATTGAATGGAAAAAGCGGTTTCTAAAATATTGAGTCCAGAGTTACTCAAGGAGAACAGCTATGAATTTTCCTCAAGAAACAAATATTACAAATGCCCAGTCTAATTCTTGGTAAAAATACTCACCTTTTTCTCTTTTCAGACCTGCACTATTTGCAATCCATGACCTGGACGTTCCAAACATTGCAGCCACGCAAAATTCTCCGCCCACCGATTTGCTGGGCGAAATTTGTGGAGGTGGTTTAACTTTGCTTAAAAAAATAAAATAATAAAAAATATTACCATGATGAACTCACAGTCCTTGAGATGACATATTTTCCTTAAAATTCCACCCCTAAGTATTCAAACCCTCCAATGCAGCCATGCATTTTGCCTTAATAACTGGTGGTGCGAGACTCTGCTCTGGAGTAAAAGTAAAATTAGTCCAAAGTCCCAGGGTGCTATCAGAATAGCAACTTATAAGGCCAATAAAAATTAGCACCTTTTTGAAGTATGTGCTGGTGAAATCCTAGTCGCTTCTTTTCAGATGTATAACAACTCCCTGGAGACTTCAAAGTGGAACCAAAAAACCAGCATAAACATCTCACAATAATAAAATAAGCTTATTTACCATTTCATTTTGATATATATAATTTGGGATTGACAATTCATTTGAATGGAGGCAGCACGAATGAAAATAATGAGAGGGTACACAATGAAATCCTGAAAATGCTCTCAGCCACAGTGCTACGTAGAGTTACAGGGGTGTCCAACCTTTTGGTGTCTCTGGGCCACACTGGAAGAAGATGGGTTGTCTTGGGCCACTCATTAAATACATTGTGACACGTAATCACAAAAAAAAAACACACACACACAAAAAAACCTCATAATGTTTTAAGTAAATTCACAATTTTGCGTAGGGCCACGTTCACAGCCATCCTGGGCTGCATTCGGCCCACGGGCCACAGGTTGGACACCCCTGAATGCGTGTGGAGATCTAATGATGTAATGCAATTATATTCCCTCATCTTCCAATTTGTTTTTTTTCTTCATAGATTTGTGAAAATGACGTGTGTATTTTTGTTTCTCATGTTTGAGGGCACATGAAGCAACTGTTGTTATTTCACATATTTCACACACATATCTACCATTAAAAAGCACTTGTTTTCCCCAAATCAGCTTTCACATTGTCAACTTCTAATGCCAACCTCTCCTTTTCTAATCCCATATTTCCCTTCTCTTTTGATATGTGAAAGGCTTCCCCAAAGCTCGTTAGCAATTTTGCCAACCACCTTCCGTCGTCGTAAATGGTGGGACTGTCTTCTCTGACTCACAGACCAGAAAACAGCCTCCCTGCGTACTGGTCAAGAGCACAGCCTCGTCGGGCACCAGAGTAACGGAGCTCCGATGCTCCTGCTCTGCTAGTTGGTCTCCAACGTCGAGTAACATTATTTCTACCTTGTTTTGCTCATTATCCTTTATCTCTTTATCTTTCAATAAAGTATGGTTGGATGGAGAAAGACTGGTTTTTGGAGTAAGGAAGAAACCTGAATCTGAATCCAAAGGCTAACTAGCTGTGTGACTTTTGGTTCGGTTATCTAACATCTCAGAACTCAGACTACTAGTATGTAAAATAAAAATAGTAGTGCAGACCTCAAAGGGATATTTTAAAGGTTAACATATTTGTTCTCGAAGTGTCATCCCCTGGCTAGTAGTACCACCTTGGAACTTCTGAACATGCAAATGTTCATCAGGCCGTACCCTAGACATATGAATCAGAAAACTCTGGGGGTGGGGCCTAACAATTTGCATTTTTAAGGGGTGCTCCAGACATCGGGTGCATGCTCAGGTTTAAGAAACACTATGTTAGGTAAAGTGCATAAGGCTCTAAGGGACTGCCCTTATCAGATCTCTCCCATAGCATCATGCTCAGCAATGCTAACACCCTTCTCTATAGCACACCTAATTTTTAAAAAATTAGACTTTGCTTTGCTAATCTCAGATCCCAGGTCTTCATGACGACTAAAATAGTCCCTCATATATTTTACCTCCTGAGCCTTCTGTTTTGACATCTTCCTGCTCAAGAAAGCAAAAATTCTGGATCAGAGGTCAGTGATTGGTCTTTTTGGTTTCTCTCTGGCTACCAAACCCATGGTAATGCACAATGTCATATATGAAAAGGTCTCATTTTTCCATCAATAATACTTCCTAAGCACTGCATATCACTACCCATAAAGATCACATCCATACCTAAAATACCAATAACCTTTGCAAAACTGCAATAACCTACCAACAGAGAAGAAGAGCCCCCTCCACCTGAACAAATGTGCACCTTCTGGGGGAACTGGCATCAGAATTGTTCTTTCTAGTTATCGTGCTCTTAGTTGTACTATATTAGAATGTAAACTCTCCTTTCAAGCTTTATTTCCATCAATGAACTACTATCACTGAGCTGCTGAGTTCCTGTAATGAGCATCTTTTAAGTTCCATTGGTCATTTTTAACCCTTAAAGAGTTTGGGGAGGTTCAAGGGAATAAGGGGGAAGAGAGAGAAATTGGGAGAGAGAAACATTGCAGAATTTTTTGAAACGAGTTTCCAATTGTGTGATTATGTGGTTTTACTAGAATCACCATCAGGAAACAATAATATTGCAATGTACAAATAAGCTTCACAAAGACAGAATTCAAAGCTTCTTTCAAGTGACTGGATGTTATTTTTGTTTTTGTTTTTGTTTTTAAATCATGTGGTAAACAACAAGAGAAAACAAGTGAGCATGCCACTTCTTAGGAGGGCACAGACTTAGAAACAGTTGCTACTGGGCTGGATAGCAACCTTTACAATGTAACAAAAAGCATCAATTTGCTCTTTGGCAATGCTAAAATATATTCTGTATATTTATTAGTTTAAAATCTAATTAGCCAATGTCAAAAGCTAAAATCTCTCACCCTTCTTTAATGTTGCACAAAGCTCAGCTTCTGAACACACAACTAAAAAGAATCAACACAGTATCATTTTACATAAACTCATTATCTCCTGCAGAGATAATATGTAGTAAAAGTATGCTTAAAGTTATGTAACAATCATTTTTATTCCTATACTTCTTTATTTCTTCTTTTTCCCCATATGAGGCCTTAATAAATAACATTAGTAAAAGAGTTAGTGTTTAGTAAGTAAGAAATGGAGTTTGCAATCCTGAAAACAACTTGCTACCTCCTATATGACATAGCTCTGTGCTTTAGGTAAGAAGAATATTTGATAAACATATTCGTAATAAGTTATTTCTATCATCAACCTACATTTGGAATGACTATCCTATTTAAGCAAAACAGAACATAAAGATATATGGGCATATACATATAAGATTTCCAGAAAAACAAAAGGAGAAATAATCTGAAGATTACTATTAATAAAGTACTTCCTATGTAATATACCCAAAGGGAAAATATTTAACTTTGACTCATTTTGCCCTTTATCCTAAGTTTTAAAAAGACCACGACCAGGAATGTGGGGAGGATGTAGAATTGAACTTTTCCACAATGACCCAGAATATTTCTATTGCAAAATAACTTTTTGGTAACAGAAAGGTAAAACACTGAAAAACGATACATATGTGACAGAAATAAGAGTGAAAAGAGCTAGCCTTGTAAGCTACGCTCACCCACACTTTGGCGGCAGACACTGAGGGCAGCATTCCAATGCTCGCCCTTTTTTTTCTTTCTTCCTCCCAACATCTCCCTTTATCCTCTAGGAGGGACTCAATAAATCTCATCACAAAACATTTGCAAGTTAAAAAGAATACCTCTGGGTGTTTGGAGCCCTTCTCTCACTTATGTATTAACTTAATAAATTAGTAATATGGTATAAAAATACAATTTCAATGTATATATGTCCAGAAATTCAATTGTGCTGATTATGGTTATAAATGAACAAAACATACTGATAATACAAATGGACTCCTTTCTACTGAGAACCCATTCTCTTTACTCCCCTGAGCCTATCATAAATGACCAAAAATAAAAATAACTATTTGGCTTAACTGCAAGCATATGCAAAAGAAAAATGGGATTAATTCAACTTTCACTGTATCAGGCAAAATAATAATCATAAGACTTGACACAAGATAACAACATAATCAAAAGTAAAATAAACACACAGAAAAAAAACGAGCAAGGTGCTCAATTAAAAAACAGGAGTTTAACTTTTTGTCATCTCTTCTGGGAGAATGAACTGTTTAGTCATAGCATGAGAGTCCTTTTTACTGCCATCAGAAGTTCTGGGGACATTAACATTATAACATATTTTGAAATTATTTACAAAGACTTGAAGTTATCAATTGGCTTTTATTAACATGTAATCTGGTCAGATTAACATATTGAATTTCTCTTGGCTATTTTTTCCCCTCCAACATTACTGAAAAGAAAAAAAAAAAAACAGCAAAACTATATTGATATCTAGTTTAAAATGAGGAAAATGATGCCCACTGGGATAATTTTACTATGTCCCACAGGACAGGATACAAGTGCTGTACCTGTGGATGGCAGAAAAGCACCAGTGAAGTCTGATGTCTTGCTCTGAATGACTCAGGCATGAAGAAAGCTAAACTGAGATAGAAGCACCATTTCTTTCCTTCTCTAAAACATAAGTGTGCAGTCAATGTTTCAGTTTAAACTCTAGACACAACACTGGTGTGAGAATTACAAGTGGCTTAATGCCCTTGTATTAAAAAATATTTTTCTTTATATTCCTCCCTGGCATTAAGCTTTGAAAAGAAATTTAGAAGTTTTCTCTCACTTTCAACTTTATTTTTCTAACATAAGAACTAAGAGGTAAACTGAAATTGTTTTAAAGATATGAATAATATATCTAAAATTATTCTATTGCAAATTGTTCTTAAAGATCTAACAGATTTATATAAACTTTACAGATAAAAGGTTATCTTCTCCATATATATCCTCCCTTCAAAAAGAAAATTATAATATTTTAATATTTTCAGAAGCATAAGAGAGCTTGAATAAATTATTTATTTATTTATAATTTTATTTTAATTGTTCAAGAACAGTTTTCTGCCTTTTACTCCCATCCCAGCCCGCCCCCCAGCCCTCCCCACCTCCCTCCCATTTCCACCCCCACCCTGTTATTGTCCAGGTGTCCTTTATACTTGTTCCTGCAAACCCTTCCCTTTTTCCCCTGAAATCCCCTCCCCTCTCCCCTCTGGTCACTGTCAGCCTGTTCTCTATTTCAGTGTCTGGTTATATTTTGCTTGTTTGTTTGTTTTGTTGATTAGGTATAAAATATTTATATATTGATCAAATAAATACTTTCAGACAAAGCTAATTAAAATTTTAATATACTTTTATATATGTTTTCATTCTTCTTTAAAATTAACCCTATATAATATGAATACAGGTTATGTGTAACGGAGACACAAACTTTTATATATTTTTTCTTTTGATTAGACATTCAAAAATAGCAGTAGCTTAAACACAATACTACACTTGCACATTATGAACTCAATAAATACTTGTTACTTATTTGTAACACTGAAAGCACAATTCACAATGGTATTTCTCTTAAAATTTCCATACTAAAAATGTATCTATATGTAATTATTTTATTTTATACAATCATTCAAACTCAAATATTCTACAGTAGACATAATCTTTGGAATGTATACAATATTGTAGTTAAACATCAAAGATGGCCTACACAGTTAACTTCCAACAGGTTTATTTTCTTATCAAAGGGAAAGACATTATTTCAAACTGACTCATCTGAAACTATATGAATTAAACAATTAAACCAGCTTATCAAAGAAATAAAAATTAGTAGGAATTGTGACCTATTAAAGGTGAAATCTCATTTAAATATAAATGTTGCAACCTAAAAGTAATAAAAATTTTATGTAATTTATGTAATATTTTAAAAGGAACTGTAGTAAAAATTTCATATTCTTCCAAAATACAAATATTACCCTACAACTAGAAGGACTATAAACATCTTTATTTAGAATAATTGTTTTATTTCAACAATAAACAAACAGTAAATAAAACATTCTCAAGTTGAATGTCAAATATGGAAAAATAACAAAAACTGTTAAAACAAAAAAGCTCTTGTAAACAACATGGAAGTTGTCAAATTTATATTCATTTTGCTGTCTTAATTTGAGGTTTCATTAAGCTCTTAATGGGAAAAACATGCACCACTAGCAAAGGAGCGTATTTTAAAGGAGGATCTTTGAGGCTGGCATAAGTGACTAAAAACGAGTTTCTTGTGAGCTAACGATGGCATCAAACAAACCACAAACCAGTCTTCTAAAAGACAGGCAATGATTTAAAAGTCTACTATATTTCATATATCCCTTTCTTTAATCTGGCTCTTTTAATCTTGTTTCAACCTCAAATCATTTCTGGTTGACAAGTGCTTTGGCTTAAATTTGAGGCGCACATAAGCTGTTGAAGGAAAGGACTTTTCTTATTTAACATACAACATTTGTTACTCCATCTTTCCTTCTATGCTAAAACTCAATCTTTATTAACATACTAAAACTCTTTTCTTTGTACTTAGAATGAGACATTTATCCTACGATGGAATCTGATTTAATTCTAAGTTTAGTCTACAAAGAAATTTTGTCATATGTTGAATCTGGCATTCAAAAGTCAACTGCTCACTATAAGCTCCTAAGTAAGATTCACATATCTTATTTGTTTTTTGAAGAAATCTGATTAACAAAAGAATAAAGATGGACTTTCACGGAACTTTTATTCATTTATACCCTGAATTTGTTGAGAATAATTTCATAATCTGTGTCCCAATTCTGATGCTACATTTCACAAAGGAAATTTTTATGATGTTTGTTGCTCTATTCTCCTATGACAATAAAATTTTCAGATGTTCTCGTGGCATATGAACATTGAAATTAGTTTGTGTCTAATTACACTGTACCCCAAACTAGTATTTAAGCTTCTTTGTGTCCAACAAAAGAAAAAATATTGGGAGGGTTCTTTTCCAGTATAATAGGACAGTATGAACAATCCCCAGTAGCAGTTATGAGAAATATATATATGCAGAACTCTTTTAGTCTCCTGACTCAATCTATAAAACTGATTATTACTTACATGTCCCAAAATACCCTTGACTCACTTGCTCTTAAAAATAAAAATAATAATCTAAAGAAGTATCTTTTCAAAATGATATTTTCCTTTAAATAAGGAAATAATAGTAGCTGCTAACATTTACTGAATTTTTATTTGTGCTAAGCAATTTATACTGTCAGTTCATTTAATCCTCACAATGAACTTATAAGATAAATGCTCCTGGTAACTCCATTAACAGATAAGGAAATCAAGAAACAGAAAAGTCTTAGAAAGCACCCAAGATCACATAGGTAGGAAGTGTACAAGCTGAGGTTCAAGATCTAGGCAGTTTGGTTTTGGAGCCCTGATTTTTAACTATTATGTTAAACACACTACACCAGGTTCTAAACACATTCTACTTCACATCTTTATATAATAGTACTAAATATATTCTGTTTCTTTTCAATGGTCATCTTCTCTAAAACAGACGAAGCTGTAGTTTTTGCACTGCTATATAAGAATTTTCCAACATAAATGTAAGCTATGGTAAGTAGGTGCTATTAACTCAAAATAATAAATTATTTAGGAGTTTTTATGTGAAACACAAAAATTATTCAAAACAGAAGTGACTCTTGTTCCTTTGGTACCAAATATAAAAATTTAGAGGGTATTTTTTATATTATAGTAAATATATTTATACTACAAAATAAATCATATCTTTCAATGTTCAGTATGATATGTAGGAAGCTTCTATTACTATAATACTCACAGCTTTAAATGTGTTAGCCTTGTCATATTACACTAGCATTGTGAGAGAACCCTTCTAATTTCTTTTTCTTTAATATTAATCTGTGATTTTTTTAATTTGAATTTTAAAAAAAGAAGTAGACCCAAGAAAACTGCTGTTTTAAAGTATAAATATCAACATTCATGTCCCGTCTACAAACTGTTCAGAACCTCGGCGCATCCATCCGTGACCAGGCCATGCAACTGAGAACAACAGCACGAAACATCTACTTTCTGAGAGTACAACAAATGAATTAGGCATGCGGGACTGAACCGAGACTCACCATGGAGCTTTTATGGAAAAACACCCCGCTCCAAACAGATAAGGCCTTCATGGAAAAGGGGGGAAAATGCACAAAAAATTAGAGGAAAACTCATTTAACATTAACAAATAACATGTAAATTATACTGTTATAGGGTATGGGTAAAATAACTGAAAAAATTAGTAGTCATTGGTAATTCTGCTATAGATACTAATGACCCTGATATAACCAATAAAAACGATGTGTAGTAACAAAGTCCTGAATTTTCATAGGGTTAGAGATTTCAAAATGCTCTGTTTCTCCCCCTTTTCTGGAGCAACCCTGTAGGGTTCCTAGGTAAATTAAAATAAATTGCACTACTGAGGCCCTTTAAAACAAAGTACAAGTTAAATGGGATAATCAGATGAAGAAAAGAGTGGGATTGGTAGCAACAGATGTGTGGTTGTGTGACACCAAATGTTTAAAACCAGCTAAAGATAACACAATAAAAAAATCGATAAGCATTGTCTGCTGTTCACCCGTTGTAGTCTCAAAGCCATAGAAAGGAAGCACATATTTCTAAGCTGTTAATTTCTAGTAAGTTGAACTGCATATTGCTGGTCAAAGGAATAAATATTAAATACAAGTACTGTGATTTATTTTCATTTAGGGTCACACTCCAGGAAATTGGCCTTTCTCTTAATAGTAATACAAGAGATTAGCTCCCCTCTATCGGGCTAGGCTAGAATCAGTAAACTAAAGCCACAATTGCTTGTTTTAAACACAACTAGGGATACAAAGTCAGACTGCAGTGTTACACATATTTCTTCTTAATACTCTCTTCACAGTAATTAACACATGCTATGCCCATTTGCACACAAAGACGGCTGGCTGATTTAATTATATCCAGAACAAAATATTGCTGTAGCATCTGACACTTGGAAGGAAGATGTAACAAATTGAGAAGGAAAGCACACTGGCAAAACTCAGATATTTTCTTCTACTTTGGTGCTAGGCACATTTCAAAATTCCTGCTAATTATAATTAGCATTAATCTCCCAGTGAATTGAGTCTACTTGACTAAAAACTTGAAAATAATGCTTTCGCAACACTAACTACAATTCTGAGGACTACAGTACAGAAGACAGACAGGAACAGAGATGCTAAAGAGAAGAAAGAATGAGATGGAAGAACTGAGACACTGAAAGAGGAAAAAGAAAAGAAGGAAACTTCACAATGACGCCAATGCAAAGCAAGGAGCTCTCTCCCCCAGTTAATGGTAAGACTGCAGCCACAGAGACAGTGTCGTCATTCACACTGAAAACAGTGGATTTCAAACTTTTCTTGACTGTGACCCATAAAAAGATTTTTTTCATGTGCCAGCTGTTGTGCTTTTGTTTGTAATCAACTTTACTATTTTCTATTTCAATGTTTTCTAAACACTCATGATGGGATTTAGTTACAATGAAGATTAATACATATTCTAACAGGGCAGGTCTGGGAGGGGCCTGAGACTCTGTATTTCTAACAAGCTCCTAGGTAGTGCCGAAGCTGTGTGTTTACAGAACCAGTAGCAAAACTGTATTTTATTCTACTTGATTTCATTAATGACAGAAACAGTCACAATCCCCTTCTCTGATTTCATGATTCACTAATTACATCAGAAACAAAATGCTACTGCAGCTCACCATGCACCTTGACAAACACGGAACTGAGACCACGTGTAGACTCCAATCAGGAAATTCAAGATGCAATACGTTTCCATACGCCCACAAATACCTCCCAAGTGAAGAGGTTATTGTTGGCTCACAGGACCTGACTTCCTTTAATTTTCTTCATGCTGCAAAACACGTGCTGACAGGAGTACTTGTGATCTTGACCGTCTAGTCATGAGTTGCTCTTTTGTGTATATTATATATATAGACACTGGATAGTGTCCAATCTCATTCCAAATATCAGACTACAGCTCATGCATTATAAAGAATTTTGAAAGTTTTATCTTTGTTCTTTATGACTTCAAAGGTTTCTCTACGACTCCCCCAAAACCAGCCAAACAAAAATGAAACAAAACAAAGTTTCTACATTTCAAAAGACCAGCTAATGTTCTCTACCTACAGAGTCAGTAAATACCTTTTCCAGGTTTAGGTTTCCTTATACAGAAAAAGGAAACGTGCCCTGGTCAGGCAGCTCAGTTGGTTAGAGCATCATCCTGCTAAGCCAAGGTTGCAGGTTCAATCTCAAGTCAGGGCAGTGCACAAGAATCAACCAATGAATACATAAATAAGTGAAACAACAAATTGATGTCTGTCTGTCTCTCTCTCTCTCTCTCTCTCTCTCTCTCTCTCTCTCTCTCTCTCTCTGTCTCTCTCTTTCTCAAATCAATAAATAACAATTTTAAAATAAGTAAAAAGGAAACATATCAGCCAGAGTAAACACAGGCTTAAAAAAATCTCTTAGATTCCTTTCCAGGCAGTAATTGTGTATTACCAACAACAAGATTTCTCCAGTTGTGTCCTTTCCCACAATTCCAAAATACAGTTAACTCTCCAGACCCTGCAGTAAACAGGCCTATACTAAACAGCAACATTGCTAAGTTTAAAGTCAGTATGGTTTCCACTGCTTACAACATAACCCAGTTGTGCAAGTTTACCATCATCCTTCTTCAATCAAATAAAAATCTACTGGGTAACACAGCTCAAGAAGCTGTGGAAACAGGGTGAGAATCTGCTTTAGAATGTACACTTGGCATGTTCCCAGTCTATACTCACCCGCTTCGTACCCACTCCTACAAACTGGACCTCTGCCACGTACATGTAAAAGAAGAGCCACAAACTCCCAGGAATTAGAGTGACTGACGTAATTACTGACTTTGTATGGGTAGTGTCAGCTGCTCTTTTGAAATGTGCCTGCTTCATCTTTCCTCAATAGCAAAGGAATGAAAATATAAATTCACAAAGGACAACTCCATGATCCAGCTGTCTTCACCTATGACTTTCTCCTCCCCCTCCAAAATCCCACAGTTGTAGTTTTACACGGGGGAGATTAGAAGGCAGCAGAGAGTATGAGAGTAGGAGTCTATGTTGAATTGAAACTGTATTAACATGTGCAACTCAAATTATCATAGTCAGATATTAAGTATTTGTGTTTTCCAAATACTATTAAGTTTCAGCAGATTTAACAATCCTACCAAAAAAAACCTATTCACTTTGTCATCAATATGTCCTTTTAAAGCTAAATTCTGAATGGAAAACATCAGGACTGGCCAAGAGACGAAACATCAAGAAACATTTATTAGAGACTCATTTACTGTCCAGAATGAAATGACTTGGCCATTGCTTCTCAAAGGGTTTCTTCTGGAGACTTTCAGAAGACAGGGAGGACTGTGTTGTATATCATGCACGTTAATGCCAAGTCAGTCTGTAAAGTCAGATGCATTTTGTTGGACGCCACATAGCAAGCACCATAAAAGCTTTGGTCTTACTAGCGGAAAAAAAGGCAAATGTAAAGATTCTTTAAATGTAAATAAAAAGTAATACTAGACTTGATTTGAATCTGGTGAAATCCTCAATAACCTAACTCTCGTGCTGAAATGGTATTAATAATGACTAGGTCCAATCATCTGCCCAGTTATAGAAACTATTGGAGTTTAAGAGAAAAATACTACAAGCATACTCTGAAAGTCCCATTTTATAACTGATCATATCCCATGAGAATTCAGGCACTATCACTTAACAGACATCAGAATGAACACATATAAAATATTAAATGTACTGAATAGAAAAAAGTATAAGAAAGGCATACAACACTATGTGGGAAACTGGAAAGCCATACTCTCTAACAGGAGATTCTAGGAGCTATAAAGACTGCTACATTCCATGTGCCCCCTGGTAGGGAGCAACTGGAAAAAACTCCCATGCATATGAGTTAGTCCTCATGCCATATTCAAGTGTTACTTTTAATGTTTCATTAATATTAACTGTTACCTACTAAAGACACCTATGGCACTGTCAGCTCTCAAATTATTGATCTGTAGGACAAATGGAAGATGAAACAGATGGTAAACTGTCCAATTTGAGGTATATTCAACAAGCATATTTAAATGACTTTAAAGATTTTCATTAGAAAAAGAGTAGACAACATTCAAATTCTGGCAGATATGGCAGAAAAGAGACTAGAACAGCATAAATACATTGAAAGAATTCTTAGGAAGTTATTGATGACTTTTAATACAGTATATAATATACTTTATCTGCCCTCCATGCCCCGCCACCACCACAGATGTGTGGTAAAATTTATGGTAAAATGGGACACACTATAGTGCGGTTTAAGAACTTGAGTGATTCAGCACAACAATTGGAAACTCCAACTATAGTTAGTGTATTGCACATGTTGACACATCCATTATCCATTCTAGCGAAAGAAAATACACTGTCTGTAATTTTAGATACGTAACCACGTATTAAATGCTGCCATTACTAAATAAAACCAATCATCTACATTTTCTAAATGCAGCTCTTGCTCAACACTGGCACAGGGTCCAACAGTGCGGGGAGGAAATGGGAACAAAGGTGTGGGGGAACTCATACACTATAAGCCTGAAAGATTATAATCTACACCTATACATTTTTATTTTCCAGATGAATAAACTGACCTACAACACAACGGTGATCACTGGTAGAACCAAGATGAGAAGCCAGGGCTTCAGAATCCTAAGTCAATTTTCTCCCACTGCGTTCCCTAACACACATCTACAGGGCAGGCTCAGGGTTCCTAATACCCACCCCAGGTTGCTCACTAAGAAATGATTAAATATAAGATGGGGGGAGAGGAAAGCTGCTCCATTTAAGGAAAAGGAAACTTATGAAAAACACTCAATCATCTCCTGTTTATTTCACTAAATTTGGTCAGCTAATTAAGAGCAAGGAAGTAAGTTCATTCCCAATTTCTATATTTTTCATTCCTATGAAATTAGTCTGACCTTGTTTTGAAATTTACTATTCTCTGCTTGTGCCCCTAAAGTGATATGCATATATCACTAATTTTTGGCTTAATGTACATAAAATTGAGTATATTGAAACTTTTACATAGGAAGCATTAAAAAATTTTTATCAGTTAATTGATTTGCCCAAATATCTATGACATGATGCTTAATAAATCCCTACTACAAACACTAAATACTCCCAAACAAGGATCAATCCCTTAGTACCTGGTTTCACCTTTAAAAGATGAGAAGAACTGTTCTTTACATGTGATAACACATGACAGAGGCCTTCGGTCCCCGACTGGATGGAAATGGGTTCTCTCTGAATGAGTGGGTGTTGAAAGGAACGACTCCCAGCACTGCTTTGCCTTCACTGCTGCACACTGTGCTGTACTGGGGTTAGGCGGCAGCTGTTGCCAAAATAGGCCTTATTCCCTCCAAGTGCTGCTTCAAGGTACAGAACATGAAGGTGTAAATACATCTGTCTTTTGCGATTTGTAGTTTTACTGGCCTCATGCGTGTCTCAGAGTAAGACAGATGGTCTCTGACACTGCTCAGGCATTCAGAGATATATATTCCCAAAAATAAGGGCAGATGTGAAATATGGTAAGTAGGCGTTTGATCCCCTGAAGGTTTGAGTTGAGGCTGCCATCTCAATTTGGTTATTTAAATATAGGATGCTAGGCAGCCCTTAGAAATCGCTGCGCTAGAAATGTAGGGTTTTGTGTTTATTTTATGCCTTTATAACAACATCTAGGACATAGAACAAATAAATATTGACCTAACCTAAGGAAATATATAATTTTATTAGATAAATTTTCGGGGATATAGGAAGTAGTCGCAGAACTTGCATGTCTACAAATAAGTGTGCTCTGTTCTCTTTCTACATAATCCCTGTCAAATACTTCTTATTAATTTCATTTTTTAAATTCTAGGAAAGGCATTTCACAGAAGCAAAGTTAACAGCAAATTAGAATTTCCAGAATGAAAAGAGACCTGGGAAACAAGCCCATTTACTCATCACTCTGGTGACCTTGGTGTGGCGATCAAAGTTCTCAGTAAGAATAATAAAATTTCATATAGACAATGCAAATTAGCTAAGTGCAGTCTTGATAACTGGTCACAGTAATAATTTATAAAATAAAAATAAAATAAGTAGAGCCTTTCAAATCTAAGGGGATAAAATATAATAATACAAAATGTCTGGGATTTGCTTCAAATCTCTGAATACGTCAAAAATGAAAATTCAAGGAATATATTTTGTTCCTACAAAACAAATACTACTTTTGGTAAGGCAAAAACATGTACTTCAATGTAAATGCTAAGTGTTAAAATGATAAAACCACAAATTATATTCTGAAAACTCTATGATCAAATGTTTGGGTGAATTACAGCAAAAGAATTACAAGCAAAGTCACAATAGCAATTTCTGAATATAATCAACAAACACATCAGAGAGTGGCTTAGGCGTATTAATGCTTGGAATCTAGCAACAGCCAAGTTATGAATACTATGATTGAAGTGTTTATTGGTCACTGTAATCTGTGTTAATAGGAAGGAAAAGAATAGTAGGAGGGGAGGAAGAAAGAGAATAGTAAGATGAGGGGAAGAAAATAGGTGGGGTGATTCTCATGCATTAAAGCTCTTCCTCAAGTCGAGTATTTGTTACAGATAGCTATATTAAAAAGACTAATAAAATGAGTTTAAAAAACCTCTTGTTTTGATAATGTACAATGGTTATACAAGAGAATATCCTTGTCTTTAGAAATGACATATTGAAATATGTAAAAATAAGGGACTACTAAGTCTGCAAATTACCCTGAAACAATTTAGGGAAAACATGGTGTGTATATGTGAGTATGTATGAGAGAATGTGAATACTAAGGCAAAAGATGTTAAACTGTTAACATTTGGGAAATCTGGGTACAGAAATTCCTTTTCCTGGTCTTATAACTTTCCTATAAGTCTGAATCTATGTTGAAAGTTTTGAAACTTGAAACTAAGTACTCATTGTGGGGGAAATATTTATTATTCTCTGTAAACAATAGAGAAAATGCTAAAAGAATTCAAAAACTTGGCAAAAAGAGTATGGTTTCATAACTGAGATAAAAAGTAAACAATAGACACATGTATCCTGAATACTCATTTCAAAGCATATAACTCAAATTCATATTATTTAATTCATTGATAAATAATTATTATTTATAATAGAAGAGAGTCTAATATACATGCTCTAAAATCTAGGCATCGTGACCAAGCTTTTAAAAAGAAAAGGATACTAGACTTATCCAGGTGATCAGTTCGTAAGTTACCACTATGCTGCACACCTGAAACTAATAAAATATTGAATGTCAACTGTAATTGAAAAATTAAAAGGAAACACAGTTGATCTAAGTTCATAAAGTATGGTAGCATAGGAAACACCAGCTAATTCCATTTCTACCTATCTAAGGGCAGAGAGAGAGTAGCAAGAGAGTAAGTTAAAAAAGAGTAAAAGATTTTATCTTTTTATTATGGAAAATTTCAAACATATACAAAAGAAGACTTACTTTCCACCCATCCCACAAATATTTTGGATTAAATTCTAACATCACAGAACTTCAGTCACTATGGAGAAGCTTATTTGAAAGAGAGGTAACTCTTTCCATTATAAAACAGCATAGCTTGTTAAATTTCACAAACAACAATCACAAACACTAGAAACAGAACTAAAATTCAGGAACAACAATTCTTTCAAGAAGATTCACTAAAGACAGACAAAAACTCCTAAGTAGATTTTGTACAATGCTGACTTGGGATCTAAGTTTGCTGTATTTCTCCTTTTCCTTCAAATGTAACAAACTCAATTTTATTTCTGCATTCAGCAATAGGATCATTTTATATACAAAAACCTGGGGAAAGGGTCAATCTCTGTGATATGGTAAAATGTGGAGTTCAAAGGCCTTGTCCCTGAGAATAAGTCATTCTCACAAAACTGCCCTCTGCAAACATTTTACCACCTAGCAACCAATACTAAGACAGCCAATAATTAATCTATTCTTTTTGTTGGCCCTGAAGACTATTTGAAGCCAAGACAGGGTTTTCACCTGACTGGCTTAATATATAATTTTAAGACAGCTGTTCCATTTCAAAGTAGGTTAAACCTCAGGCTTGCTTATTGATTAAATTTGCTAATTCGTCTATAGACATATGTATTTTCTGGTACAAATGGAATTTCAAAGTTATCACACAACTGAATACCTAATGATACCTTAAACACAGCACTATTTTCAGGAACCAAAAGAAGTGATGGTCCTATATTTCTAACAGGTAGGAATTTATAAAATTTTTCAATAGCTAAAATACACACAAATATATGAATTGAAGTATTCTTCAAGTCTCTGAGGATGGTAATAACCAATCTTGAGTATAGTGCAAATCTTAGAACTCTGGCTTGAAAACTACCTGTAAGGTCACATCATCCTGATAATAATAACAGATTATTATATGTATATCACACTTCCATGTAGATGATTTTGTTAAAGGATTACAAACATGGTTGTCATCTAAAGTCCTCTTCTTAGCATTTGTGTCAGTCAAAATTTGGGAGTAGTTATAAATCCAGATCACGTCAACAAAAGAAAGAAAATGGAACTAGATTTTCAGACAAAGCCACGGGCAGCAAGAATAAGAATAAGTAGACAGATCTGGTTTTTATTAGCCAATACTCATTTTCACAACTTGTCACTCCTTTGTTTTTTCTATGATGTGCATGCACATGGCTGTGCATGTTTTATACTTTGTACTTAATCTTCTGCCATTAAGTCTCATATGGGCTGGAAATGAAAAACATAATCAAAACCACCCAAACAAAAAGTATGTTTAATTTCTATGTATTCAGTCCTCTGAATGGCTGAGTATCAAGCTACTAAAGATACTAAATGGCTATTAAGTATCAAACCTGAGGACTTACCCTGTTCGTTTGGTGATGGTCCCCAATGTCATTGGCTGTTTGATTTGTGCAAGAGGCATCAACACCATCAAGCTGGGGAGAGGAGAGAGCCGAGGGTTGCCGGGGTTGTTGTTGGCAAAATTATTGTAGGAGTCTTGGCTGTTTAGTTTCCCTACAAAAAGAAAAGAAAAGAAAAACATCACCAAGGGAAGTTTCCTTTTCTCACCAGGTTTGCACTAACTCCACTAATCACTGAAGAAAGCTATCAAAGGCAGAACTGATTCTGAAAGAACCATGATTATACGCTCGGGTTGCGGAGACAAAGAATACTGGTTACATCAAGTGTGACTTGATTAGAGAGGCTTTAGTCTTTGGGGATGGAGGAACAGAGGATACCAAATCGGACGGATGTTAAGTGATTATAGCAATAACTATTATAAAATTTCATTATAATTTTATGGTGTTATAGAGAAATACAGAGCAATTTTTAAGGTGTGAGATGTACTTTTTTATAAAAATACAATAATGAAGTGAAATGAAGCAAATGAAATCAGATGAAACAAAAATCTCTCAAGTTTAAATGAAGGTTACCACAATCTTACAAATATGAGTTTAGGATTTTTTTTCCTGATTATTTTTTAACCAGTGTCCTCAAAATATTGCCTAAAGTGTCCATTACTCCAATACTAAGATACTTGAAGCCTGAAGCAAGGCAGGATCCATGATATCTTCCATTGTTTCCATTTAAGTGATATCCTGGCCAAAAATACACAGAACTCACTAGGGATTACACTCTAAATTCCAAAACTCTTATAACCCCTGTCCAGTCACCTTTTCCCAAGGAAGAATATTGATGGGGAAGCATCTCTGTAACAGTAAATAATCCTTTTTCAAAGGGACTAAAGTTAGAAAAAAAAAAAAAAACAGAAAAAAA
Organism: Anoura caudifer; assembly: GCA_004027475.1. Lineage (NCBI taxonomy): Eukaryota > Metazoa > Chordata > Mammalia > Chiroptera > Phyllostomidae > Anoura > Anoura caudifer. Next base: position 85,785 of record PVKU01004425.1, read on the forward strand.
CCCTACTGAATTCCTTTTCTTTCTAAGGACAGTCAGTGGTTTGTTGCCTTTCCCCAATGTTCCACGATACCTCACAAAACTTGCTGCTTCCACTTATACCTTGTCATTACCCAAAAACCATCAGCTGGGATTTTGATGGGGACTTCACTGGATCTGTAGAGCAGTCTAGGGAATACTGACCCCTAACAATAGTAACTCTTCCAAGCCACCAACATGGGATGTCTTTCCACTTAGATATTCTTTAACTATTTTGAATATTGTGTTGTAAATTCCAGGATACAAGTTTTACACTTCCTTGGTTAAATTTATTCCTATTTAATTCTTTTTGATGCAACTGATAAACAGAAACATCTTCTTAATTTCCATTTTCAGATTGTTCATTGCTAGTGTAGAGAAATGCAGTTAACTTTTGTACATGGATGTTGTATTCTGCCACCTTGTTTCTTAGCTCTCCTGGTTTCTTGTGGGTGTTTTTTAAGGATGTTCTAGCAGAGAATTTTACTTCCTCCTTTCAGTCCAGATGCCTTCTACTTCATTTGAGGTCTAACAGCCCTGGTTACAACTTCCACTATAATACTGAACAGAAGTGGCAAGAGCAGACTGATTCATTTTGAGTTAATTCTTGTGTATGGAGTGAGGCATGAGCTGAGGTTAACTGCGTTCACTGTTTTGAAAATGGGTGTCCACTTGTCTCATCACCATTTGTTAAAAACACTATCCTTTCTCCATGGAATTGCCTTTTCACCTTTGTCAAAAATCAATTGATCATATATATGTCGGTCTATTTCTAGATTCTGTTTCATTGGTCCTTGTGTCTGTCCTTGCCTTGATACCACATTTTCTTGATTACTGTAGTATTATGGTTTTAAATAGCATTTTCCATGTTATTTAAATGAGTTCAATGTTTGTAATCCAACAACTCTTCCATAGAGAGAACATCTCACTGACCCAATGTTATTTTCACACCATTGTTCTTGATTTTTTGAACCATTTTTAGTCTTCCTTTATCCCCCTGCCCCCCACTGTTGCTCTTGATTTTTCATACAAAGTATTTGTCCTAGTTACATGGTCAGCAATAAAAATGGTATTTTATAAATAATAGTGACAGTAAACACACACATATAGTTATTTTACTAATTTGATTTTAGAAGACAAATTTATATTTAAGAAAAAATCACCCCAAAAGTCCTAACTAATATATTATTACTAAAAGTCATTCTGAGAGACATTTACTCTCGAAATAAAATGAATTTGGTACAGACAGAGATCTTCCACCCCATATCTAATGGTAACTTCAGGGAGACTGTAAACGTAAGAGGGACCTTTTAAAAAATCATTACAACATAAAGGTATCTTAAGAATTAGGATAATGGCTTAACCAAATGTATCTTCTTTCTTGGACACAAACCTATGGAATTATCAAGTTAAACATGTATAAATGTCTCTTTAACCAAATAAGGAAAAAGATAAGACATTCACACAAATAAATTATTTATCTGTCTCCCCAATTTCCAACTCAGAATTCATATTAAAGTTAGTTGAAGCGACCCACACCTATTGTAGGGATAATGAAAGATGGCATTCAGAACGTGCACAAGATGCTCCAGGGGTGTCCGACCTTTGGCGTCTCTGGGCCACACTGGAGGGAGAGTTGTTTTGGGCCACACATTAAATACATGGTAATAAGTAATTACAGAAAACCTCATAATGTTTTAAGTAAATTTATGATTTGTGCAGGGCTGCATTCACAGCTACCATGGGCTGCACGAGGCCTGCAGGCTACAGGCTGGACACCCCTGCCTGTAGCCTGCAGATATTATTTAATAAATTTAATAAAGATATTATCTACACTCACATAACATCGAACCTTATAGGTAACATGAAGACTGGAATTCCATTAAAATGTTTGACATTTGTTGAGGAATAACAAAATCTGTTTTATAGTCAAGCCATTCAACATGACTGATCATAATATTCTTAAGATGAATACAGATGTAAATAGTTTCAAGATTCACCATTAGACAACTATGGTAATACTAATTTAAATTTGAAATCAGACCACAACATTAAATATGTCACAGACTAATGAAATTCAAGGACTGTGTAAAACACACACATTTCACAAGTAGCAGCCAAATATCTGTTAAGTATCTTAGCCCAATATTACATGCTGTGAGCACTGCATTCTCTGTTGTCACAAGCTTACAGTCTAATATGCATGAAACAGGAATCATGAAGTTCTAATTGCTTGGAAGTAAAGATAAGTACACGTGGGATCAATTATTTGGAAAAGAGATCATGGAGCAAACAGAACATGACCTAGGCTTTGAAAGATGGGAAAAATATGGGTAAGCGTAGAAGAGAAGAAATATCTTGAGCATGAAGGATAGCATGAAGAGCAGAGGGGGTAGAGGGGCGCCACATATGTGAGCAACAGAAAGGAATCTAACTGGAGAAGATTAAAATGGAAAGCAGTGGAAAGATAAAAGGGAAACAGATTTAGGAAAACCTTTCAACTGAGGCAGGAGAGTAAAAACTTAGGTAAGTTCTTCAGCAAAGAAACAGTACAAATTTTGAGATCGTTGAACTTTAGAGATAGCATGAGCGGTCTACAAAAATGAAGTGACTCACTGAGAAGCTCCACATCTTGTGGTTTGGTTAGCCATGACTGATCCCTCACTGGCTTGCCAGGATAAAGGACAACCTCAGAAAGGCATAAAAGGGACGTCAGACTTAACCTGCTCAGCCTGCTAATGGACTGTCAATCAACACCCAAGTATCTATGGGATTTTATTCTTGGATTGTGTATTTATGATGCAGCCTCTGTAATTCAGCCCATTGGAAAGATAAAGTAAGTAGGGTAGATTTTATATTGCTAAGAACAGAGATAGTGTCTGTCTTATACAGTGGTCAGTGGTCTCCCTTATCTGAAGGGGATACATTTTAAGACCTCCTGGAGATACCTGAAATCACAGGTACTACCAAACCCTACGTATATCTTTTCTGACACATACATACCAATGATAAAGCTTAATTTATAAATTAAGCACAGTTAAGAAATTAACATTAACAATAAAATATAATTATGACAATATAGTGTAATAAAAGTTATGTGATAGTAGTCTCTCGGAAAATATCTTATTGTACTTTACGTACAGCATGGGTATGCTGGACAAAGAACTTATTCACGACCCAGGAAGGATGAAACAGGACAGTGTGAGATTTCATCACACTGGTCAGAATGTGCACAATTCAAATCATGTGATTTGTTTATTTCTACAACATTCCACGTTTGGACCACAGTTGACTGCAGATAAGAGAAACTGTGGAAAGCAAAACTGAAGGTAAGGAGGGGCCACTGTATTTCATTAGATATGGCAAGCGGTTTATAAAAACAGCTTTAATGAAAGAATAAATGTGTTAATAAAATGGTCAATGATGACAAGGTCCAGGAAGGCAAATTCAGAGAGAATGCTACTAACTCTGCTAAGCTTCAACAGGGTAGTTTCAGTGACGAGGCAAAAAACTCAGATGGAAAGGGAGAAGTAAAGGAAGCACTGATAAAAATGGTAAAGGTGATAGATGTAGAACACAGAGTTAAAAACTTTGTGGCTGAAAAGAAGACATTAACAAGATGAGACACTGTACCAAGCAAAGGTTTCCATTCAACATTCATTTTCATGTCATACTTGTTGAGCCTATTTGGATAAGACCCTGTTCTAGTCCTGAATAAGTCTGAGGGACTCCTACAGTATTCATAAGATAATGAGGCAGAAAGATTTATAAAGAAAATATTTTAAATAGAAGAAAACATGCTAATAAAGATATCTGCAAATGGTCTTAAAAACAAAAAGGAAGGAGACACTTAAAAAGGACGATAAGTTACACAAATTTTGAGCACAGAAGAACTTGTATGTGCTTACTTTTACCTTTCTAAAAGGAAATTAGAGGATAAGGTGAGAGATATGTGGGTAATTACATCACGAGTTCGGAAAATCAGGGAAGTGGCTTAGACAAGAAACCTAATTAGTTGATGCATAATGATCTACATGTACAAAAAAAAATTTTAAAAACATCAAATTTAAAAATGAAGTTCATACTCAATAAATCAAATACACAAAATAGTATAATGATCCTTTCTTCTTTTTTGAATTGTTCAAAGTCTTTGGCTAAAAATTATTTTTCACTATCTTTTGTATCATGGAGTTCCTTTGCAAATGTGGCTAGAATCTAATAAACCTCCAGACTTATCCTCCACAAAAACTGGAGACTCCTCCAGAGTAGGGGCAGCATCTTTACTAATCACTGACAGTTCAATAAAGGTTTGCTGAATCAATGAAGGATCTGTTCCCATATCCAAGAAGTACAGGGAAATTTAGCCCTATGAGCTAGAGAAAAAGAATTAATTTTGCGGGGGACTCAAACCACTTCAGAAGACAGCCAGATGCTGGAATCCACAGTTTTCACTACTCTGCTTAGTCTCATATTGAGTAGGCCAGGAGCCTAGACTTCGATAATTTTAAGAAGAGATCTTCAGACACTTCTTTATGGTTATATCAAGGCTAAATTTCCAAGCCGGAATTTTTCATTAAAGTTTTAATATAATGAGGTTCAGCAGGAAGAAACTTGTAGTGTCCCAAGTCTTGCATGTGATTAAGTCTGTCTGTCTGTTTTATGCTTCAATTTCCCTTTGGACAAAGAGAGATAATAGCACCATTTCCTTGCTGCACCTCTCAGGCACACATCCAGTAGCAACAGTGAAATTAAACAGTTAAATATAGCCTTCACTAACTGTTCTTTATTAGGCTTTTTTTTTAATTGCATAAATACACTGAAAATAACAGAGGTTGGTTAACTGTAGTTTTAATAGTGCAATTCAGAAAACTTTAAAATACATACACTATTTCACACCCCATTATACTTTCAAATTCCAACTAGGACAAGATTTGTAAGTGACAAATGCTATCAGAATGGATATTCTCACAGTATTTCTGGCACATCCAAACAGAGGAAGTACCAAAAATCTCATGAGAAAATAAGCCCTTCTAAGACTCTCATCCCAGTTTTTTGGGCTTCCTCTATACAGATAAACTTCCATAAGCCTTCAGGCTTTCGGGTCTTTATCCAAATCCACTAGGGCTTTGATCCTTGAGAGGTTTACCAGCCTCCAAAATAGACGGAGTTCTTTGGGGGGGAAATACCAAGTCCCAATACAATGGTTTCTTAGTAAATTAAAGCAGCAGTTCTATTTAGGAATAAAAAATCATTTAAAAGTCAGAATTTATAAAGCATCCCTTGATGTTGAAAGCTAGGATACTCTGTTTTATTTTCAGTTGTTTGTTTACATTATTATTGTTTTTCATGTTAGCAAAGCACTAAAACCAGCATAGTTCCCATTGGGGTTTGACCACTGACTTTCTGTATTTACTTGAACAAGATGGCATTTTTGAAAAACGAATTAGGAAAAAAACCTCATGTGCTTTTTAAAAAAATTCTTCTTCTGCCTCTTAGATGAAGAATGCGGAAGATACCTTCTCCATTAGGAGAAAGAAACTCTCAACCTTCGCGTTAGTACAGAGTACTCGCTACCTGTGTGTGAGGTTGCCGCAGTATAGTCTGTTCACTAAAAGTGTAACCCCACAATGCCGTCTTATCATTTACCTACCGCCCCAGAGTATGTTTTCCAAGACATTCTGTATATAAAAACAGAGGAAAATGGATTAAGTTGAGGATAAAAGTAAAGAGAGAAAATAACAATGGGCTTTGTTGCTGCATCAGAGGGACAGCTTGTCAGGCCAGCGCTGCTGAGAGGCATATTCCCAAACCAGTCATCATTAACGGACTCACTTCCACAGGAAAAAAAAAGGGGGGGGGGGCAGAGTCTGAAAACTCCGGACAAAAGAAATCCCTGCAGACAAAGTAAAAACAAATTAAAAGACCTATTATAAAACACAGATGCTACAAGGAAAATAAACCTTCTAAGATTTACTGGGCTTTGACAAACTTGAACATTTGTGGAAAAGACATCAGCAACAACTCCCAGGTAACATGGCTGCAGAGCAAGACTCCTTTCTGTTTTATCTGCACCCTCTCCTCAGAAGCTGCCAGGCTGGTATTCTCAGCTCCTGAATGCGGGGATGTGAGAACATGTGAATGTGGCACGCGGCCAGCTGCGAGACATTTCTGAAGCCAGCAAGATCCTGAAATTGTTGACCATTTTGGATTATGCTGAATATTAAAGGAAGACGGAAAAAAGACATAAATATAATTATATGCATCATTCCCCTTCTTCTTTAAAATAATCTCCCTATCCTACCAAATGATGAACGAAAGGCAATAAAAGCAGTTAGTATAGCATTAAGTAATCAAGGGATCCTAGTTGTAGACCAGAAAGTACCTTAAAAAGTATCACATCGGTGAGAAAGAAAACTTTAATAGGTTTCTAGAGGCACAAGCTACGGATTGTTGCTAATGGGAGTAAAAGTAAGATTCTAGTAACACAAGGTGCAAGAAACGAAGAACGACAATGGAATAAAGTAGACAAAATGGCGTGTCTGGAGGAGAAAGGAGCATTGTCCTCTGTGGTCACTGGGAATTCAGGGATAAGTACAAAAATGGCAAAGATTCATGTATAAAAAAACCCAAAGGTCCCTAGGCAGTGCTGACAGTGCCCTGCAGGAGAGCCACACTATTAGGAGGCATGCATTACTGTCTCACTTTTTTGATCCTTATCACGGACACAGACGCTACACCCGTCGGGCACTCCATCTTCACAGAAGTGTACAATAGCAACCGCCCTATGTTATACATCAGACTCCCACAATGGTATCCCGTTCTGCTCACATCACCTCTCCCCCACACTCATCCACAAGATCCATTCTTGTTCCAGGAATTAAGCCTCCCAGGGTCCGCAGGCTGCTAATATTTTGAATTCTGACATTCTGAAATTGGATTAACAAGGCACACTGAAAGCCAATGTTGATGTGACACCTGGTACTCCTGAGAAGATCCTTCTACAGCAAGAGTCCTATCCCCAAATATCCCAATGTTGTCCTCCTTCCCACGATTTCCCAACTCTAAGCTCTCTGTGGGATATCTATTCCCAATATACTGCTCCCAAATAAAACCCGGGCAAAGAGTTCACATGGGGCTTTTCTCGTGCTTTTTGCTTTTCACAGAACACTGAAACTTTGGGCCTGCTTTTAACATCCTGCTGTGGAAATGACAAGGATAAAAATACAAAATATACCAGTGACTTTAAGTTAAGTGTAGAGTTGAAAAGCTCCCAACATCTTGACTCTGTAAAAGAGTACAGTGGTAGCTGGTTTTGAACCAATCAGTGGAAATATGGGCTCTGAAAAGTTAAAAACACTGCTCAGCTCTTGCTTGCCCATCAAATTTAACATTAAGGCTTTCTCAGCCACTCGATAATTATTTAATCAAAACCACATAAAATCCTTTCAGAAAATATAAAAAAGTATACTGTGCAAATGGGAATTTCCTGAATGTGGGATGTTTGAGTTGGGATGGGAGTCTCTATTTCTCTTTTTCTGTATTCCCCCCACCACTTTTCTAGATGAGAATGAGAAGCTTCCCAGAGGCAGTTCCAGGACATTCACCCTCCTTTTTGACCTTTTCTCAGGCGTATTCCAGCATAATCTGCAATCTACTCAAGTAGGAAAAGGAAACAGCAGCACCCTGGTGAGAAATAGTGCCTTCTGACCCACATACCAAACTGGGCGGAAGCAATGCTTGTTCACAAGAGCCGAGCAAGTAGAACATGCAATTAAAAGAAAATGAATAATACATACTTCTTTGGTAAAAGACTGTTAACAACCAAACAGTTTAGGTGACAGAGTTCAAGATGCAAAGAGTTCAAGGACAATTCTGAGTAGACATTGACTTGTTTCTCCCTGTAACCTTTTTGGGGAGTGATAGACGATGAAGTAAAGATACTGCAAAACTTTATGCATTTCAAGCAAAAACACTTGTTGCTTTTTCATGGTTCTTTTTCACATAAACAATTCATGGCACCATAGATGTTAGTTACTATAGGTACTTTGGGGAAGGGTGGGAAGGTAGAAAGATAAATCTCCCACAAAACTGACCTGAAAACAAGAAACAAATCCTTCCTTCCTTCCTTCCTGTCCTTTTTTTTTTCTTTGCAAGATGGGGATGGAGGTTTTTAATAATACTGTTATCACTTCTTCCCACAACATACAGACTAGCCTGTATGAGACTTTGCACTAGTACTTACTTACTAAATGTCAGTAGAATTAAAACTTCTGCAGAACTGACACTGCACTAATTATTAAATAATTATGTATAATTGTTTATACTTATGCAAATATTTCTATGTACATTTTTAAATAAACAATTTGCTAGGCGGTTTTCCTTTTCTAGACTGAATACATTTTACCAGTTAATTATTACCTGAACGTGTTCATGACTATTGCATGTAAATTTGGATATTTTTCCTTCCTTAAATCTAAAATAAAGTCATTAAATTTAGAAACTTTATACATAAAAATGAAAAGTCGAAAGGATCTAATTGTTGCTAAAGCTATAGTAAGGACCATCTACACTATTCCAAAAAGATACTGAAGCAGGATTAGAACTTTACATCCCAAGAATTAGCATTTGGGATGCTAAAATAAGCTGAGAAAGGAAGATGGGAGCAAGAGTGAGAAACAATGTTTATAAGGTGCCAAGAATACAATGGAGGTGGGGAGAGGATAAGAAATATGCCCAAAAAGTTCCAAAGATTACAAGGTGTATGGAGACAGGCAATGAAATATACTGTAGGAAACTCTTATGGCTACACTAACTCTCCATTGCATTTGTAGCACAACTTAGTCTTAATCACACAGCCAACCCAAATTTATAAAATGAATGAATAAAATCTCCCCTCGTAAGTGGGAAGTTCATTACCTTAGTTTACATTTCTTAGAGAACTCCAAGATTTGGAATAAAGGAAATTTGTAAGTGCTGATGCTCTTAATATGTAAGAAGTATTTGCAGTTTTTAGTTCATTTTAAACATTAGGATTGCAGTTTGCTACTCTTTCAAACAATCAAAAATCAAACAAAACAATATATAGACTATATTTAACAAGAGAGGGGGCAAAGCAAATTCTGTATAAATTAGAAGAACAAAATAAAATGATCTTGGGACTTTAAAACTAAAATTATTCCTAAATCTAACATACTTTTATATACCCTCAAAATTTCCCTCTCTGCTGAATCAAGTTCAAATAGATTTTAGGGACTAAGTGCTCAGAAGTGAAGATGTTTACCTAAGTGAAAAATTCCCAGAATTAAAAACTCCATAATCTAGCATCTCTTAGACCACATTTGGGATTAAATGAACTCCCAAAAGTATAAATAAATCCTCATTGAAATTCCTTTTTGAAATACCCTACACCCAGTTCTCCCATGCTTATCTACAATGAATTTTGTATCATGTCAACAGAGCAAACAGAAGCACTTCACTGTGAGAAAAAATATATAGAAACTTATCTACATCACTCAACAGATACAATGTTATTACTTATACCGTTAAATGTATAAAATGTGAAAGAATGAGAGTTGGTTCTGAAGTAAAAGCATATACTTTGTTAAATATTAAATAAACTGCAAGATTTAAGGTATAATTTTTTAGACTCAGAGGACTCATATTTATTTAACATTTGCAGAACTTATCTTTTCCAAATCTATTAAACATTGCATAGTTAAGGAAAAAATAAATATTAAAATCAAAGTATTTTCTGTTGAATAAAACTACAGTAGTAAAATGTAAGTAACTTTAGTAAAGATGCTCTTCTCCCCACAACTCCTTCCCCCTCCCCAGCCCCAACCTCATGGAAGCCTTCCTTCTTTTCCCCGTGACTCTTAAGGACATTTTCTGGCTCCATTTCAGCATCATGACTCAGGTCATGAGAAGTGTCAAAGATGCACTTCCTTCAGATGGGAAAGAGCAGCAGATTTTAACAACCGTACAAAAATGGGACTACAGTGCAAAAGGGCCAAATCAGCATTTCTGATAGCAGGGAAGATAAAACCTTTTATATTCACATGTACTTTATATCCAGCTTAGTTTTCAAAAACCTGTGAAAGCGACTTGTGCACCAAAAAAAGAAAGAGACAAAGAGAGAAAGAAATCAAAGTACATCATGAATAAGTAGTAAGTCCATGTTTTCTACACTGATTTTCCAAAAGCAAAACCATGAATTTACCTGTGTACATAAAAACTGCTTTGATAAAAAGTTCCTGAGAGTGAGAACCACAAGAAGGAGTGATACCGTGATCACACCTGAGAAGTGTTGACTCTGCTTCCCTGTAATTCTTCTGCTTAAGTAAAAACACTTCTTAATCATCTGGTTCTTGGCCAGAAAACCATATTCATTTATCAGTATTGTTGTTTCATATTTTCTCTCACCCATGATTTTTATCAAATGTGGATACATTTCAATAAACTCCAAAACCAGACACAAGTGAAGTATTACTAAACAGTTATTAAGCACCCCCTACTAGAGACGGTTCTGAACACTGAGAAGGGGAATGGCCTGCCTCCCCTGAAGCCTCCAACACTGCTGCCCACATTAATCCACTCCACCCGTCCCGAAACAGTTTCACTCCTGTGCCTCATTCCAGCTTCAATATTCTCACCTGCAAAAACACATCATCCAACGCTAATACCATTTTCAATGAACCTTAAATCCTTTTCCTTTTCTCAACCTCCTCCAAACTCTAAATGTCACTGTATGCTAAACCCCTACTATGCTAACGCCTGTAATACTTTCTATGTCTCAGTGTGTATTACCCCAGCACAGCCCGGACCCCACTTTCCTTACCCTTTGTAGTTTACAAACAATGAGCCGACTGTCATATTTTTATTTCTTGCTCAGATTTTTTAAGTTCAAGACTACTCATGACTACTACTCTCCAGACCGATTATTTCTAAATCTGCTTATTTGGGTCATTGAGATGCTGGTCATAATGTGTTCTAAGAAGCCTAATTACTACTCTCCTCTCTCTTTCCAATTTTTCCAAAATCAAATTTTGAAAACATAATATTTCTATGGAACCTAACCAAAACTTTCCTACTTGTTTTCCTCCCTGGAAAAGTAAGGCCACAGTAATATGCAAACAGATAAACCAAATACTCTTGTTATTCTAATCTCTAAACTAAAATAATATAACTCCTTCAACTCCTTGAAAACTAACTTCCAAGTTCATTGCCACAAAGTCCCCACCACCCAACACTGCCTCTTACGAGGAAACTGACCAGTCGAAGGGAAAAGTGAAACACAAGTTGTACTGATTGGGTGCCCTAATAAAGTTGCTAGTTGGTATGGCCTTCTCATGCTCAAAGAGCTTCCAATCAATTGGAAGGTTTGTTGGTTAGTTGAATAAAAACAAAATCATGAAATAACTTAATAAGTAACAAAATTTAAAAATAAAGTAAAAATAAGAATGATCAGCCAAGGAATCCTAGACATTCAGATCAATAATTTGGTTTAATCAGTCTAAGATTGGGCCTGGATATCAGTACTTTTTTAATCTATTTAGGTAAATTATAATTTCAAGTGAGAAGCATTACTCTAACATGAAAGATAATGCTCACAAAAAAACTGGAAAACAGGTAACAGAGGTAATACAAACAGCAAAATATGCTTCAAAAATTATACCTCTTAAAGAGATAAACTACATTATATCAGTCAAATAAAAAAAGAATGTGATAATAAAAGAAACATTCGGAGTAGAGAATATTAAAAACATGTTGCCGAAATAAAAATGCAATAAGAAGGTTAAAGATAACTTGGGGCCACTCATAAAGTGAAACAGACAGAGCAAGAGAAAACAAAAAGAAAGCTAAGCATTCAATGTAGGAGATCCTTTTCCAACTTAACATAATTTCCAGAAAGGAGCAAAACAAAACAACAAAACAAAACAAAACAAAACAAAACATCAAGGAAGATGCTCTGAAGAACTGAAAGAAGAAGCTTCTGGGGAGTGACCCCGAAGAGTAGGGTGGGGCGGGCAGCAGGGTGCCACTTGTCATTATAAATTTGTGGTATTATTAGTCTTTTAAACAAGTGCATGTGTTACTTTGATCAAAATTATATTAAATAAGTAAACAAAAACAATAAAGCTCTAATAAATGTTAACAGAAAAGAGAAGCAGAGATTAACTATAAACCCTAATAAGGTCTCAATTGTGGCGTTTAATCACTCTGGTCCCATAAAGTAGGGAAGTTAGTTCCTTGAATAGCAACACAGAGAATCAAAGAAGGGAGTTTTTAGAACATGCAGACACCACTTACTTAATTACTCAACTAAAAAATCTGCCTCTGTTCAACTATCTAAATTTATTCATAGGACCTAAGTATCTAGATGAAGTGCTAAAAATAGATATCAATTGACAGTAATACAGAGTTGGGCAAAAGTAAATTTACAATTAGGTGTACACAAAGCAGAGAGTTTATTCTTGTATTATTATTTTTTGTATTACAACTGTAAACCTACTTTTGCCCACCCCTGAATAGTTCAAAAGTCAAATTTTCTAGGCAGACTTTGAAGAATAAATCACAAAAAAATACAATAAGAAGGAAACTGGGTAATTATAAGATCACATAAGACATCAACATCCATAGCACATACCAGGTTCATGCCAGGGTTGCCATGATTACAATCATAAGAAAGTTTAGAAAAGATCGCCCTCTAGAGGCATGTCTCATTAACCGTTTAAAATCAAGACCAATGAGTTCCGATTTTAAATGAAACCTGAAGTTTATGATTTGGCAATGTAAAAAAATATAGAGAGAAAATACAAAATATTTCATGAGCAGCAAAAAGCAAAATAAAAAATTTCAGATTAGCTTCCATTGCTAACTACCTTATCTGGCATTTATTTTAAGGAAAAACTTTAAAAGAGGGACAGAAAATGTAGACTATTCCAAATAAAATAGACAAAAAGATAAAATACTCAAATAGACTGTACTCAACATTTTAGAGACAATATGAGAATTATTAAAGATAATCAAAGGTGATGTTATTTTCCTTAAAAACTATGCTATCTGAACTGTCCTCTTCATTTTTATATGAACCTAAAACTGCTCTATGAAATAGTCTATTAAAATTATGATATTTTTATTTAATAGATGTTTTTTTCAATTAGTGCTTCTTAAATGAAAGCACCTTGTTTCAGGTCTCTCATTTCTATCCACTTTCCAAAAAATCTCATCTGCTCAACAATAGGAAGTGACATAAAAATATTTAAACATTTGTGATTTTGGTGTGTGGTACACGCAAAAATTAACATAATGTTATAGCAACATTTTAAAGGATGGTAAAAGAATTTATAAGAAAAAGTCACTGGGAAAAATTTATTAGACTTGAAAACAGCCAATTAAAAACAAAACTTCATCTGAGCTGAAATAATCAAGTACATGTAACCGGTAAAAACCCAGATACTAAACTATGATATTGTCTAACAAAAGATTTTTATCCATTTAACATGTACATAATATATAGTATGTTATATATTATATTACATATGTATATGCTATATGTATACTATTCTGTGTCCTATGAGGCATAAAATTTAAAGCAGAGGTACAGTGCACATGATTGATTTTTCTTGGCAAAAAATTAAAACACGGAAATGGAAACTTCAATGCACAGGTAAACAGTGATGTGGAAATAGAAGTCAAGAAGCATCACATTCTTATTGAGTGTCTTAAGTAGGTGAAGGCATATAAGGCTGAATGTGTGGTTGCTTTGTATTTACTATTGTGATGCGGTCTGCATCAAGAAAACTACCAATCAACAAAATTACAATAAACCATCAAATAAAGGTTATCAAAAGAGTTTCTGAGCGGTAAAAAAAAAAAAAAAAAAAAAAGCATCATTCAGATGCTAAAAAGAAAAGTAATGCTACCAGTTGTTTAAAAGCACTAGTACTAAAACATGGAGGCTTCAAGTGCAAGAAAGTCTCTTCCATTTGGAAGAAGTGGAACCTGGACCTCAAGTGTCAGAAGCTGTGACTCAACAATGGCTCCTCCCCTGAGGACCAGTAAGTTAATGGGAAAGGAAACACTTCCAGGACTCTGGAGAACTGTAGAAATGAATCCAAAATCCCTCTGTTAAGTCACTGGAAATAGCAAAAGAAAACAAAACCCCTTAAAAGCCCTGTCACATGGTAAATGCCATATGCTTAAATCTAAACTGGAAAACTAATTTTCAAACTAAAGAAATGCAAAGGGTCAAGAATTATATGGATTAAGTTATAAGACTACATTTCCTGATCTATGGACTTAAAATCAGATGAAAAAATTATATTACCATCATTTTTCAGTTTTGTCTTGGTATCTCCATTTCAGAAACAACATCAATTTAACAATACTGAGTCCAAAAGACTAAAAAGCATGTACTCAATAAGGTCACAATTATATATTTCATTCACTCATTAGTCAGTGAATTATCTATTTATTCGATTTTCTGGATAAAAGGCACTCTACAAAAATATGAAAAATTGCTCAATCCCTTATATCTCAATGATGAACAAGATTAATAATGATACTAATCACAGCAGCTAATCTTTTACTGATTATTTGACTTGTGCCAAACACTATTCCAAGTGCTTTAATCCTCACAGTAACTCTCTAAGGCAAGTAATATTATTTTCCTCATTTTACAAAAAGAAAATTAAGGCACAGGTAGACTAAGTAATTTGCCTAAGACTGAAGAGTTGGGGGGTCATGGAACACAGGTAGTCAGACTCCTGGTAGCCCACACAAGTTACAGCTTGGTAGCAGAGAGCATCAAAAGCAAAGATCAACTACATGAAGTCTGACACTTTATGTTAAGAGGGAGAAAGAGCATCATAAGCTAAACTGAGCTTGAAAGATGCATTCGGTGTTTACCTGAAGGAATGAAAGGAAAGCAATTCGTGTACAGGAACAAGGTGTTGAAGCTGGAAAGCAAAGGCAAGTAATTAAATTTGCTCGGGGCAGAGATAATAGTGGAAAAAATGGTTTCTTCATTCAGGCAAAGTTTACTAACAGGTACATGAATGCCTATTCTCTTCCCAAAGGACCATTTTCCCACCTTTACCCTTCTCCTTAAAGCTCCTGATACCTACAACCTCTTCATGTCTGATATCAGTGAGAAAACAGAAGCAATCCCCTCTTTTCCCTCTGACTCCTCCCCACCTTTCTGCCCTGCTTTGTATCACTGCTCCTTGAAAGACGTGTCAGTGCTGGTCACCAATTCCTATCTTCTGGGTCTTACTACAACCCACTCCTATCAGGCCCCTAGCACTCCACACCAAAACTGCTCTTAGCAAAGCCACCTGTGCCATATGGCTCTAAATCACTAAACTTGATAGTATTCCTTCTTTTCCTCAGTCCTTATCTTAATTGTCGTACCTGCATAAATTTCACACATTAATCACTCCCTTTTCTCAGAAAAAAAAAAAATTCTTCATTTCACCTCCAGGATTTCTCATTTACGGTCTTCCTTCTGTCACTGGCTATTTAATGAAGGGAGACCCCAAGGCTCAGTCCTGAGATACCTTCATCTGCTCTGTTTCCACCCCCTCCCCCCCCACACCCCCCCTCAGTCCCTCACTAGGTGATCTCATCAAGCTTTGGGCTTTATCTATGCCTTACAAACATTTACCCTTTCCACTGAACTCATAAAACCAACTACCCACTTAACATCACCAAGAAGTCAAAAACACAAGGTAAATGAAACATTTCCAAAACTCCTGATCCTCTCCCTACCCCAAACCTGCTTTAACCTTGTGTTTCTCATTTCATCTGATAGCAATCCCATGCTACCGGCTGTTCAGGTCAAAAGCCTTACCAGTCACTCTTCTCTCACACCCAACATAAAATATACCAGAAATCCTGACAGACCCACCATCAAAACATAGCAAGAATCCGACCACTATTCAGAGTCTCCACTATAAACAACTCAGTCTGCACATTCTAATTACAGATTTCCATTCTGATCCTGCCAAAACACAATTTTACCATGTCACTCTTATTCTCAAAATTCTCCACAGCTTCTCCATGTCACTGTAAGTCAAAGTCGAAGGTTGACATGATCTGGCCACATTTCCTCTCTGACCTCATCTTCTACTATGTGCTTCTAATACTATGCTTCAGCACTTCTCCAACTCAAGGATTTTATACTAGCTGCCCCTTCTGTCTGACATCTGCATGACTTTCACCCAAACTTCCATCACATCTTCCTGTGATGTCAACTCAGTAAGGTCTGCACGAAGCATTCTAACGTCAAGTTGCAATCTTCTCCAGGCATTCCCTGTTCCCCTACAGGGACATTTTCCTCTTGTTCACTGCTATAGTCTTACACCTCAGACACTGTGCCTAGCTATAGTAAACGCTAATTACTAGTTGTTGAATAAATTAATGTATCTGAAAGATGTTTAAGTGAACAATGTTAGCATGAATGAAAAGCACTTCATTCTGACAAGTAACAATTTAAAGTCTAAATTGTTTTATTAGAAGAACTCCTAAAGATATTTGGAAACTTGGCTCAAAGGCTTAGAGTCTACATTTTAGAAAATACTACTCAAGGTACAAAGATACAAATATAAATACGAAAAGACCCTGACTTCGTGGAAGTCAGCCTAATAGGAGAGACAGGCAAGTCAGCAAACAGTCAACATCTCATGACACAGTAAAAGCACGCTTCGAGTGTCAATGTCAAGGCTGGTACAGACGCTACAACATCAAGAGATGTTTAAGAGAGGCTAGAGAGACAAAGTGATATTTTTAGCCATACCACAATGAAGTACGGTTTTAGCAGATATTCAAGAGGGTAACAATTAGTTCAAGTAGAGATGAGTATATGAAGAGGAAAGGTGCCAAATGAACACACGAGGCACATTCGGGAGGACGCAGCAATCTAACTGTGGTGGGACAATAAGCAAGAAATGAGATGCAACCTCCTCTGACATTCTACAAGGAGGGTGAGACTCGGAAAGATTTTAAGCATAAAAGTGGAAATTAGTATTTATGGTTAACAAAGGAAATGTCTGTGAGTAAAACAGGAGGGAGGCTACAGGCACAGGTGAGGCAAGAGAAGGTGACTGGGGTCCTTATTCGCGCATGTGTGGTGGGCTGCTTAGACAGCCTCAGAAAGCCTGTGGACTCTTTCTCTGAATGATGATTATAAATGTATGAAATGAAATACATAAAATTAAAGGATGCCAATTCTATGAAAGTATAATTATTAATACAATTTAAAATAGTTTTTGCTATAATATGTAATAAATATTAAAATTAGTAATAGTATGGGCATATAGTATATTCCAAAATATATTTCAGTAATTCAAAACACTAAAAAGATATACAGTTCATATATAATGTGATATGAAAACATATGGATTTTTATTGGTGACACTGTCACAAGTACAACTAATGTTACTGTTTCATCTATCTTCATAATAAAAGGAAACAATTTTGGTTAGAGGGTAGTCAACATAAAGATGTCACTTAGTTTGTATCCACGTCCATGGAACTCAGGTTAAAAACCCCTCACACAGGCTGAGGTCCAGGCAATAAGAAAGGAAATCAAAGAGATATTTAGAGAGAATGTATTTCAAATAAATAAAGGTCCTCTGTTAAGAAAAACAAAAAAAGGCAAGTAGATAAAATAATCCTAACCTACACTGGACTGACTCCAGAGAGTAAAAAGGAAATATCCCTATATCAACTGTTACTTAACAGTTTCCTTTACTTTGCTAAAAAGAGCACAAACAACAGCAATACCACCAAGCATGATTCATTTTCAACATGAATCCCTCCCTGTTGAAAGTTTACATTGTTTTTGACCAGCATCAGACTGTTTATCCACACAAACTGTAAATACATCCTTTTTAGAACTAACCAACAACAATGCCCATTTTGTTTTGACAAGTGAAATACAAAGAGAACATGAAGAAAAATGACCATCACTCTAATGTCAGTGCCTTAAAAATGAGAAAAACGACTCAGAGTAATGGGGTAAAATTTCAACATGACAAAATTTTAATATGTGTTACCAGTAGGAAAATGAAGAGAACTATGAGCAATAAAGCTGAGAGAAAATAGCATATTTTGCCTTGGAAATTCAAGTATTGCTCTTCAACCATCTGTTCCTTTACAAATAACAAATCCTTAACCTATTGCCACTTTATACCTTCCAGCAAAAACATATTCAAGGGAGTCTGTTCACAGTCATTTAATATCTATCTTTCTCTTGAACTAAAAGATATGCAGGACAGAGATGACAATTTTTGGCACACATTATACCCAAAGCCTAGCACAGAACCTGGCATGTGGTATGCTTATTAGGGAAGAAGAACAAGAAAAAAGGAAGCTCAAAATAATACTCTTTGAGGGCGTATAAATGTAAGGACTACAAATTCAAATTTTTCTACCAGTACATCAGGTTCGCTGGCCAACCTAGTACTCTACATGTACGCTGACTCTCTCTCCATAAAGCGGTTAAGTAAGGGAAAACATCCCACATACAGAAAAAGATCCTCAAAGAACCGATACTGTCACCTACTTATATGACAAAGTATTTATACCAAAAATATGTAAATAATTATTCAAGTAAAATTTCCTGCAAATGGCAGAAAATAAGAATATCATACAACTTTCAACTTCTTTTTAAAATTCTAAATACTTTTTTTTAATGGCTGTTTTCAGCTAGGACCAATTCTGAAAGACAACTTTGAAGGTCATGGATCACTAATTAAGTTAAATACACATGAATAACAACTGTTATAGAAATAATAGGGCCAAAACATAAAACATCAAGTGAGGAGAAAACAGAGGTCCCAAATTTTTTGAGTTACAACACAATCTTTCCCGAGTATTCCATATACCTACACATTTCAGGCTGTCTTAACACTTCCTACAGAAAATACTTATCTAAATTGGTTAGGTACTACAAAAGGATACGTGTTCAAGCTGAAGCTAAAACAAATAAGGATAGCTATACTGCCGAAAATAATTGCAAAGAGGTACTCAAGACTAATACTTGTACACACGTGTTCATATCAGCACCATTAACAATAGCTAAAGCGTAGAAATAGCCCAAATGTCCACCAATGGAAAAGTGGATAAAAAATCGTGGTATTTACATACAATGGAACATTATTCAGCCATAAAAAGTAATGCAATGCTGATACATATAACAATGTGGCTGTACCTCTAAAATGTTACACTACAGGAAAAAAAGCCAAAACCAAACAGACACACATTGGATGAAGTATACTATAGCGAAAAAAAGCCAGAAACAAAAAGTTACATATTGTATGAAGGCAGTTACAGGCAATATCCAGAACAGTAAATCCATAGAGATGGAAAGCAGATTAGTGGTGGCTAGGGGCTTAGAGAGAAATAGCGGGGTGGTAACAGCTTACTGAATAAAAGTGTCATCCAGCGTCAACAAAAATTTTCTATCATTCTGATGGGAAGAAAATGGTACAATCTCTCTGGTATTAAACTACTATGGTCAAGGTTTGCATACATTATAACCCAGGGTTTCCACTTAAAATGAGTACATATTTGCACCAAGAACTGAGTATAGAACTTTTCACTGCATTATTATACATAATATCCCACACCAGAAACTACTCAAACATATATCAACAGTAATAGAAAGGATAAATAAGCAAGTGCAAGTATAACTGTACAATGGAATATGGAAGATCAATGGAAATAAATCAAGTAAAACTGAACTCATTTCATGATCATGATGTTTATGAAGCTGAATATACCAAAATATACATATTCCATAATTCCATTTATATGAAAGTGAACAACAGTATTTAAGGATACTTCCTTAGGAGAAAATTATTTTCAAAAAGGAAATGATTATCATAAAGTCAGATTCACCATTTTCTTTTATGGAAAAGGATCATAAAAGGGGACTTCCAGTAACTGGCTGGGGTGACAGTAACACAACTATTTGCTCTAAGATGGATTACTGAGCTAAACAATATTTTTTTGTTTTTCCTGCAACATATTGGTAGAAATCCCACAATGATGTATTTTAAAATAAAATACAAATGCTGCTCTAAAATACACATGACTCCTGACCATTCTTCAATAATGAACATTTCTTAATGAACTATATAGTGTTGGCTTTGGTTAAAGGCAAAGTTTTCTGGAAAATATCTATAGACAGGAGAGTAAATTTCTAAATTTATGAATCTAGTTTTGAACTTCATATTCCATAAAAATGACACAAAGAAGTCCTTATTTACTGAAAAAGTTAGAGAGTTAAAGTAGCATCAAAAAGACCATCAATATAGCACTGCCATCAATTAAATGATTTAATAAGTTAAGAATGTCCAAAAATGAACCCAAGACCTTATCTTTATATGAACAGAGTTGAAAAATGGATTTGTCATGTCCCAGATCTTGAAAATTAAGGAAAAGGGGAAGAAGGCTTTGCAGGGCTCAGTGGAAAGAGAGAAAAGCAGGTTTACCATGCAGAGGTGACCCGGAAGGGCTGCTTGATAGACCTGGAACAGGGCTACAGCGACCTCCTTGCTTAGATGTCAGTTCTTGTTCAATCTCCTCCAGTCCAGCACTTTTCTGGAAACGGCTCATACGATTCACAACTCGTGGTGACATATGTGTCCGAACACAAGGCTGGCCACCATAAGGGTTGATTGGAAAAACATGGGATGTCCCCCGGAGTGTGCTGACCACAACCCAGCGACAGTCGTGGCTGAAGCAGATGTCTTGCACCTAAAAATGAGAAGCAGAAAACAGAGAGATGATGGAAACTACTTGCACTTATCTAAGAGCTTGACGCACATACCGTGAAATATGGTTATTACCAAAATTGCCTAAGATCAAGTTATAAAGTTTTATTTTATGGATGCATTTCATATATTGATATAAACTCCGTATCAGAGAGATAAGGTTTAGTGTAGGAAATTCTATTCCTTTCCTGAATGCAGGGATAAAGGGGAGAAAAAAATTGGAAAAACTTTAATAGCATAGTCAATAAAATATACTTAAAAAATAAAGTATATTTTATTGATTATGCTCTCCCTTTTATCCCCCCTGTGCCCTGCAACCCCTCACCTTCCAGCATTCGTCCCCCTTCTTAGTTCATGTCCATGGGTCATACACATAAATTCTTTGGTTTCTCCATTTCCTATACTATTCTAAACCTCCCCCTGTCTATTTTGTGCCTACCATTTATGCTTCTTATCCCTTCTATCTTCCCCTGCCATTCTCCCCCTCCCCCTCCCCAATGAAAACCCTCCATGTGATCTCCATTTCTCTGGTTCTGTTCCTGTTCTAGTTGTTTGCTTAGTTTTTGTTTTTTAAGTTCAATTGTTGATAGTTATGAGTTGTTGTCATTTTACTGTTCATAGTTCTTGATCCTTTTCTATTTCTTAGATAAATCCCTTTAACATTTCATTTAATAAGGGCCTGGCAATGAACTCCTCTAACTTGACCTTATCTGGAAAACACGTTATCTGCCTTTCCATTCTTAATGAAAGCTTTGCTGGATAGAGCAATCTGGGATGTAGGTCCTTGACTTTCATGACTTCAAATACTTCTTTCCAGCTCCTTCTTGCCTGTATAAGGTTTCTTTTGAGAAATCAGCAGATAGCCTTATGGATGCTCCTTTGTAGGTAACTGTCTCCTTTCCTTTTTCTGCTTTTAAGATTCTCTCTTTATCTTTAGTCTTGGGTAACTTAATGATGATGTGCTTTGGTGCATTCCTCCTTGGGTCCATCCAATTTCTTTGGGACTCTCTGGGTTTCCTGGACTTCCTGGAAATCTATCTCCTTCACCAGATTGGAGAAATTTTCCTTGATTATTTGTTCAAATAAGTTTCCAATTTGTTGCTCTTGTTCTTCTCCTTCTGGCACTCCTATGATTTGGATGTTGCAGTGCTTACAGTTGTCTCATAGGTTCCTAAGCCTCTTCTCGTTTTATTGAATTGTTTCTTCATTCCGTTCCAGTTGGATATTTATTTCTTCCTTTTGTTCCAAATTGTTGATTTGCGTCCCGGTTTCCTGCCCTTCACTTTTGGTTCCCTGTATATTTTCCTTTATTTTACTTTGTGTAGCCTTCATTTCTTCCTCATTTTGCATACGAACTCAATCAGTTCTGTGAGCATCCTGACTACCAGTTTTTGAACTCTGCAGCAGCTAGGTTGTCTATCTCCTCGTTGCTTAGCTCTTTTTCTGGAGTTTTGATCTGTTCTTTTATTTTGGCCATATTTCTTTGTCTTGGTGCACCTGTTACGTTGTAAGGGCACAGAGCTTCAGGTATTCACCAGAGCAGGGCAACCCTCCTTGCTGCACGTGGCACTGTCTGTGTGGGAGGGGTCAGAGAGGGAGCAATGCCATGCTTCTTGCACTCTAGCCCCACTTTCCCATGAACTCTCCTGTGAGGCTGGGAGTTTCTCCCACTGTGGCCACCCCTGCAGTAGTTTACAGCTAACTTTGAGTCTTTAGTTTCCCATTCAGCCAGCCCTGCCTCACCCACACGGTCCACCACCTTGGCACGGGTTCTCTTTGCTGGACTGCCCGTCTCCCATCTCCGCCCCTCCTATCGGTCTGGGTGAATGTTTCTTTAACTTCCTAGTTGGATTTCCATGCAGTTTGATTTTCTGGCACTTCTGGTTGTTTATTGTTTTTAAATTGGTTGTTACCCTTCTTTTGGTTGTGGGAGGAAGCGAAGCATCTCACCTACACCTCCATCTTGGCCGGAACTCCTCAGTAAAATTATACTTTAAAAAAAAGTGTTCCCTCCAATATTTCCAGTACCAACATGACACCATACGTAGTTATTCCAATATTATTAACCATATTCTCTATGCTATACTTTACATCTCCATGACTATTTTGTAACTACCAATTTGTATTTCATCCAGGTTTACTGAATGAAGGAGGTGAAGAGATTAAGAAATAGTTGAAAAATAAACAATAATAATTTTCTAGCACATAAAACAATCATTAAACAATGCTTTAAAAAAAAGAGCCCCAGCAAAGTAAAAAAGTATGGTAGAATATAAGATGTCAGAGAGTGTGATTTAACAGGAAAAAAGCATACATGCATGTATACATGTATGAATATATCAACTTCATTACAACAACGTGAGCTAAGTAAAACTGCTTTAGCCATCAAAGCCAACTTTCCAATATAGTATATCTCCATATAAGCCTAAATTCACATTAAATTTTGAGTAATATTCCAGAAATACTCCACAAACAAAAGCTAAAAGAATTCCTCAAAGTACAAGTCTCTGGAAGAGCCTGGAACCCTTAAAGTAAAAAAAAAAAAAAAAAATTTAGTCTAATGTATCAAGACAAGATACTTCATTGTTAGACTATGGCTAGACAAAAATTATCAATACAGGGATAAACCAAATTTCAACCACATGCCTATTTCAATTACCATGATAAATGACATGTTAATGTTATAATTAAAGAATCTCCTGAAAGCTGATAAATTTCACTCCCAGGAATTCTAGAATTATGAATAAACGGTCATTCCACATAGTCCTGCCTATGATAAGCTCCAACTAGACTGACTTACAGAAAAGCAAGAGAAATGGAAGAGGCAGGGCAAAGAAACGTGTAAATAGCAAAGCAAGGGAAAAGAAACACAGAGCCAGACAAATTTAATACCATGCTATCAAATGCATTAACACAAGCCAGAATCAAGTATATAAAGAAAAACATCTTTAGGCTTATTAAGTAATTTAAGTTCCATCCACAGTGGAACTAAACCATGTTATCTAAAACCTTTTTCCAAAACACTTACAATCAAGACCACTTCCTGATCTGTCCATGAAAAAAGAGTTTCCTTCTTTCATTTTAAGAATACTTCTGATATGAGGTGGTGCTAACAATCAGTATCAAGGCAGGAAGACAGAATTCCACCTAAATGCCTCTTAGAAAACTGCTATTAGAACACTGAGTCTGCTCTATGACCTTGAGGACACATCAGGATACATAAATAAGCAGAGAAGGGCTGCTAAAGATATTAGCTGTCAAGAGACTAGAGACAGTTTAATCCTTTAAACAACGTTACAGAAGATAACCAATCACCTACTCACAAAATACAAAATGATATAACTGTTGGTATTATCAAACAAGTTGGGTGGTTTGTCATACATCATTAATAACAATAAAGACTATGCATAATGGCAAACTAGTAATAAGAAAATGACATCATCTGCATTATTTTTAGACTTCTATTTTGGAATATATCTAGTTACAATTTTCTCCTCACAAAACAGAGGAGCTCAATGAGAGCTGTATCTCTGATTTAGCTCTACTGTACTAAATATCACAGCAAGTAACACTGGCCAGATCAGGCAATTGTTATAATTTTTTTGTAATACAGTTCTACTAGTGAGAAATATGCAATCTATTGTAGAAGATAATACTTTGCTTAATTGGGTTTCTAAGCTAGTATTATCATCAAACAGATTCCAATGCTCATTTGTAGAAAGTATTCTTAGCTCATAAGATATGCAAAAACAGACAGAGGGTTATATGTGGTTCATGGACCACACTTGTGACCCATTTTATAGAACCATCATATGGAAAATGGAGACTTGTGGGCATATCACAGACCTCAAAGCAGAAAATACTTTGCAATCCTAAAGCCAAAGTAAAAAACACAGTAAGACTCCCAAATAAGCACTATTCTTATAGTGTGCTAAACACTCCACAGTACAGAAAGGGAAAACTATACATAAATCCTCTCCAAAGAGGAATCCATACAAGACATGAGTTAGGAACATGAGACCAATTAGATTACAATTCTTTTCTAAATTCAATAGTAAGCAGACATTTTGTTTTGCCCTCTACGTGAATATATCTGTATTCAGTTCAACAATAACACAATTATTATATCAAATACACATAAATACCACAACACGTAGACAACTGTATTACCTTGGAACACATTCTTCCAGACAGCTCTCAATGCATAAATCAACATGTATATGTGTGTTTATGTGTATATATCACATAAATACAAATATAGATAGATATACACATGCACACACATATATATAATTTCACATCAGATAACAAGTAGCCAATTTGAAACATAAAACAGTCTTTAAAAATTAATGTTAATAAAAAATAGTGAAAACACATAGAAGTAGCACTATAAATATGAAGTCTTTACATGTCAATATAGGCTTTACTTAGAGGTCACCTTTTATAGTAAATATATTTACCACTTGCCAGTTACATGGCTCTGGAAAAGTTAGTTAACAGTTCTGTGTCTTGTAGTTCTTCATTTGCAAATGGAAATAATAATGCAAATCTTATAGGGTTTTAGATTTAATGAATTAACATATAAAGCACGTAGAACAGTACTTAGCACTAAGAAGCACTGAACTAAGATATTTGTTGTTATTTTTGTAATTACCATAAAATGTACGCTTACTCTGTCCAAATATGTTTTCACTGCCCCCAGTGTATAATCTCTCTACCAGTTTACTCCATTACACTCTTAACTGAATACTTAATTCATACTACCTACAAGCAACAACAAAGTAAATAAACTACACTTCAAAATTAAAAGCTTTTGTACATTGAAGTATACGATCAAAAAAGTAAAAAGACAACCCACAGAATGCCAGTAAATTTAAAAATGAAAAAGCTAACTAGCTAGTTTTGCTGAAAGGGAAGTTCTACGACTTTCTTTATCCTACGTGGTTTCATTTACCTGCCCCTTAGTTCTTAAAAGATGTCTCTTCTCCTATGCTCAATGAAGATAAGCAGCTGCTGGGAAGCCTGAACCAGCATTTTATCAATGCCTATGCTGGCTCGCTTCACATCTGGGGTTGGGTCAAACAAGTGCCTTCAGTTAATATGGTGGAAGGGTATAATCAGATGCTTTTATAAGTTTCTCATCAATCAGCATAAAAGTGTGGCATAAAAGACAAAAAAATCAACGAGTGCCTTGGTTATTATCAATTTTGAGCTTTTCTTTTAAAAATATTTTATTTATTTTTAGAGAGAGGGAAAGAGAGAAAAAGAAAGGGAGAAAAAAATCGACATGCGAGAGAAACATCGATCTGTTGCCTCTTGTATGAGCCCTGACTAGAGATCAAACCCGCAACCCAGGCGCGTGCCCTACCTGACTGGAATCAAACAGGAACCTTTTGCTTTGCAGGAAGATGCACGACCAACTGAGCCATACATGTCAGGGCAATTCAGAGCTTTTAAATTTAAGAACGTCAGAAATTTAACCAAAGAAATTCAAATAAAAAATACTTAATGTTTAATTGTTTTACAAATTTATATCAGGTTACATAATTTATTCTTCTTTAAATCGTTCCTGTTTTATTTCACCTATTTGTAATACCTCCTACTTGTTTCTTTTGAAACAATGTAAAATTTGGCTTCAAAAACCAATTAAGCCCCTAGAAAGCTAATATATTTGTTCTTTAAAATATACTGTAGCTATATACCAGTAATACTAATTTATAAATGTTTTTGGCAATCTGGTTTATCCATTTTTTAATATTTCTTTGATTTAATAATCCAAAACAATATTATATAGCAGACATATATTCACATGGAGCAATTATGTCCATATGTAATTGTATATTTAACTCACAAAACAGGTTAAATTCAAATTACATATGAAATGGGAGTATTTGAGCACTAGTATTAAGTGTTATTATATATAACCACCTAAAACAAAGAAATCAGCATCTTATAAGACTCTAATTTTATGTCACAAATTCACCCAAAACCCAATTAACTAATATTGGTGATGAAAACTCAGGGTTATTGTTAACATCCTAAAATTTAAAGGAGAGAATCTCAAACTTTAGTGTGAGAAGCACCTAGATTATCATTTAAGAAATACAGACCTGCTGGCCCCACATTCAGAACTGATTCAATAGGTTTGGAGGGAAGGGAGAGCCACAACCAAGAAAAGCGCAGTTTTCAACACTCGGATGATGACTCTGATACTGACCTAAAGTCTGTGACATGGAGCTAGAAAATATAATAAAGTGACCGGAAATAGCAGTTCCCCTAGATCCATACCAAACCTTAGAAATTATATACTTTTATTAAAAAATATATATTATTAAATAATATACTTTTTAAAAAGAATGAAGTAACTCCTGAAACTAACATAATAATGAATGCCAACTACAAATGAAAAATAAAACCATGAAGTGACAGCAATGACTGCCCAGGGTGTGAGTGGGGCAGAAGATGTGACTGAAGAGGGCAGGAGGAAACTTGCTGGCATGATGGAAACGCCCTGCATCCTGACTGAGGTGATGATGGTTATACAGATGTACTAAGCGGACGGCAAATCGCACACCCTTCTTCAAACTTCACTCCTTCCCCTGACACCAGCACAGATCATTCATACCTGCTAGCCTGGCCTCTCTCTCAGGAAGTGTTAACATTATTATAATTAGACAAAAGCAGGATGCCACTGCAGGATTCTGGGAGAGCATTTACTTTCTTGATAAAAGACATTACTGATGCTGCTCTTCATGGATATGGACAACAATGTGGTGATTGCTGGTGGTGGGGGTGTATAAAAACTAAATGATAATGGGAAAAAAGAAAATAAAGATTAATTTTTTTAAAAAAACCTGGCTGGTGTGGCTCAATGGACCAAGTGCTGGTCTGTGAACCAAAGGGTTGCCGGTTCAATTCCCAGTCAGGACATAAGCCTGGGTTGCAGGCCAGGTCCCCAGTTGTGGATGTACAAGAGGCAACCACACATTGATGTTTCTCTCCCTCTCTCTTTCTCCCTCCCTTCCTCTCTCTCTAAAATTAAATAAATAAAATCCTGGAAGGAAGGAAGGAAGGAAGGAAGGAAGGAAGGAAGGAAGGAAGGAAGGAAGGAAGGAAGGAAGGAAGGAAGGAAGGAAGGAAGTCCAAAGCAGTGGCAATTATAAAACAATCATGAGGGAAAGGGTTAAAAACGTCAGTGACACTGTTGACTGATTATACCAAAACCAACAACATCCTTCTTGTAACATGAGAAAAATAAACCCTTATTTTTAAAAACATTGTTAAATGTGATTTTGTTTCTGTAGCCAAATACAGGCCTAATGATTCAAAACCAATTCTATTTCCAACTATCAAGGAAGGAAGGAAGGAAAGGAGGGAGGGAGGGATGGAGGAAAAAGCAGAGAAGTTGGATAAAAATTCTTAAATCCAAGAGTACTATACTTTAAGAAGCCTGTAAGAACGACAACCAAGACTATAAACACAAGTCCCAAATAGCAGCATTATTTACAACAGCCAAGATATGGAAGCAACCTAAGTGTCCATCAACAGAGGAACAGATAAAGAAGATGTGGTCCATATATACAATGAAATATTGCTAGCCATAAAAAAGAATGAAATCTTGACATTTGGGATAACATAGATAGACCTAGAGGTCATTATGTTAAGTGAAGTAAGTCAGACAGGGAAAAATAAATACCACATGATTTCACTTACATGTGGAATCTAAAAAACAAAATGAAAGTTTGTTTCGAAACAAGTTACTTAGAATGGAAACATGGTAAAGACTAATAATCTACACATATCCTCTATCTCATCTGTTCACTCCTTCCACCTATCAGTTCTTCACATCTATTTATTTATTCAACAAATATTTATGGAAAGCCTTTTACATGTTTTGCACAATTCTAGGTGCCAGAAATTTAAAAATGAGCTAAAATAAGCAGCATACAATTACTATCCAAACTACCAATTACTCTTTTGGGCATCTATGCTAGTGAAATAAAAACTATGTTGATATAACATATAAATAATAGCCCAAAACTGTAAACAGTTACAGGTGACTGTTCAGATAAACTGTCAATATCCTGGTTGTGTACTTTTGCAAAATGTTACATTAGGATAAACTGAGTGAAGTGTACATAGGATGTCTTACTACTATTTCTTACAAGTGCATATGAATCCACAAACTATTTCAATAAAATTCTGAAAAAGTGAATGTGATGCTTGCAAACACCCCGAAACCAACAGTGGAGAACTGGAGTGGAGACAAGGATGAGGGGTGGCCGAAAATGCCAAGGACATAGGGGTTAAACTCGGCAACATTGGGAATGGGGGCAGAAAGAAAGGCGCCGTCGTGCCAGGACGCTCACTGGAGGCTGGCAGCAGCATCTTTGCCCAGGGGAAATAAACAGCATCGATGCCTGGCCAAGAGAAAGGAAAAGACTAACACACCTGGCTGCCCCCATAGACTCTGCAAGCTAGCCTCCCCTGACACCAAGATATAGACACAGGCAACAGTGTGGTGACAGCCCAAGGGAAGGGGGGTGGCAGCTGGATGGAGGAGGCAAAAGGGGAGAAAATGGGGATATGTATAGTCATGTCAACAATAAAAATAACGTCGAAAAATTAAAATGGAAATGCCAAATTTTAAAATTAAAAAAACAAAAATCTGATCAGCTGGCAGTTGCCATTGGAACAACTGGCATGGGCTCCTGAAACACAGTAGTCCATGTCCTCGGAGGAGGAAAAAGCACCCCAGAATGAGGTGTGAGCAACGTTTGCAGTGGGGAAGAAAACCTCAAGTGATGCTGATGTTGTGAGTGTGTGGTTGTACTCACATGCTGGTGTCAGAGGGTATCATCTGCCATGTAGACTGTGGGACGAGTACACAAATAACCACCTACTAGGCTTCCAGTTCCTTCCCATGTTATATGACAGAAACCACAGAACCCCAGGGGGAACAAGTTTGGGTGAGAACTTAATGGAGTTCTCCCAGTACAACACCGCCACCTGCCTGAGTCAGCTATCAAGTACACTTCCTTTTGCGGAGAGCAGCTGCTAATGGGCCACTTAGTTCTTGTAACTGAACAACTGACCCACAGAGGCCTTGTGATTTTCCAGGCCCACAATGGGATGGGTCATCCCAAATTCGATGACGAAAATAGTGACATGGCCCAACAAGGCTTGCTAGTCAAACGGAAATGTCCAAGAATATGTCCTCCCTCCCCCCGGATCCAGCAGCATCTTCTTTTTACCTAATCACCTCCACTTGCTTGAAGCAATGCCACCAGTTTAAGGTGCCTTTTCCTATGGCTTGGATGAGATGAAAGGGGATGGTGACGACTAGCATGTGGTGGCTGTACAACCCCAACAAAAACTCTGGAGGGACAAATGTAAGGACCATTTGGCATAGTAGGATGATGGGAAGCTGTCACCTCTACTGTAATGGAGGGGCACTATAATTGTTAGCCAACCAGGCCCGCTTGTTTATGTATTGTCTATGGATGTATTTGTACTATGATTCAGTTTATATTATGATAATTACATCTCAATAAAGCTAAAGTTCGGTGGTGGGGAACTAGCAAAAATCAGGATGATGTTTAGTAAGTAAAAATACAGAAAGTCCATTAAAAATTGAATTTTGGCAAAAGCATAAATAGGCGATATTTGGGACATACTGATAGTAAATCTGTTTTTATCTGAACTGACCATCAAATACTATCAATTAACACTAAAAAGTGAGATTCTTTCCCCTTGGGAAGTAAACATACCAACCATATCATTTTGCAGGATCACTCTGATATAATAAAAGTAACACTAATCTGATGTGCAGATGTTTCAAAAGCAAGTTTACAATTTATAAAAATTAGCATGTTAAGTATAAAATGACTTGTGTCTGCTTGACTAAGACATTACGGAAGTATATCAACAAAATATTGTAAGGTTTTACAACATATGACTTAACTGTTGAAAACTGGGAATATTTTTCTAACTCCATATGTGCTTTATGAGGAAAATTACTGTCAGATGCAGAGGATATCCCAAGTCATAGATCACAAAACAACTTAATTCAACATAATTAGATCCACATACTTGATTTTTTTCCTTGCCTGATTAAAGAAGCCAGAATGACATGATTCTGAAGTACTCAAAGATGGATAGACAGATCACATGCCATATAGATTTTATCATCAGTGTGAACTTGTATATATCATTTCAAAATACGGTTTTCAGTAGAAGCTTATAAAATTAATTTTATGGTCATTAATTGAGTTTCCTTAGACCATGATGTTTGGTGTTTAGAAATTCCCAAGCCCCTATATTACAAGCTGTGACAGAGAATAAAATAATTTTAATAACTTCTGTTTGGTTTTCCTATGAGACAGGAATAGCACTGAGAGTATCAAACATCTGTACCTATGAACATTTCACTGTTTTAAGGGTTAAGGATACAAAGAAGCCTAAGCATGATCTCTATTTCCAGGTGGATGTGTAGGTAAATTAAATGATAAATAATGCCAATGCAAAAGAGGTACCAAAAAGAGGCGTAAGTAAAAATAAATCAGTGTAAGTGCCTAAAATATTCAAATTCTTTGAGATTATCCCTGAGGTAAAGCATACCAGTGATTACTGAGGACAGGACAGGGATTACAAAACTGGAATTAAGAAATAAACTCAGAGTACCTACATGTCCGGCAGCATAATGAAATACTAAATCATTACCAAAAATGCTCATCTAATTGAAAACTTCCATACAAAAGGAACAAAAACAAATGGTGACTAAACATGACAGTAAGCAAGTTCATTGTGCCAAAAAGAAAGGAAACTTTCAAAGAATAAGGGAGATGTGTCAAAACAACATAAATGGCTCCAACTGGCCAAATCAAGGATATTTTGAGCATTAAAATAATTATTGAATGGCATAACCCATTGAATATAAGAGCAAGCAATTAAAACAAATTATACATGTAAGTAAAATTAGTAATACAAAGTTTGATGAGGAATGGAATGTTTGCATAGTTCAAAATTAATTCTTCACCTGCTGTACACCCAGAGCACCGCACGAAGGCAACAGACTAAAATGCCCATCTCTGCCTATTCATGAAAGAGCATAACTGTATACTTTAAATGCTGTTGCCTGAGGGTCCAGCTCCCAATCAGCCACATAAACAAAATGAAGGATAGAGATTATATAATCTATCTCAATAGATGCAGAAAAATAATTTGAAAAAATTCTACATCCACCATAACAAAAACTCTCAACAGAGTGGAACGTACCTCAATATAATAAAGACCACATATGACTAGCCCACAGCTAATATCACAATCAATGGTGAAAGCTCAAAGTTTTTCCTGTGAGATGAGGAACAAAACAAGGATTCCCACACTTGCCTCTTTTATTAAACATGGTTCTGGAAGTGCCAGCCAGAGCAATTAGGCAAAACAAGGAAATTAAAGGGATCCACATGGAAAGGAAGAAGTAAAACTCTATTTGAAGATGACATGCTATTATACAGAGAAAACTCTAAAGACTCCACCAGAACACTGTTAGAACTAATAAATTCAGTAAAGTTATGGGATACAAAATCAAGCATATCAAAATCAGGTGCATGTCTAAAAATTAACAATGAACTACCAAGAAGAGAAATTTTAAAAGCATCAATCCCATTTGCAATTGCATTGAAAATTAATAAAATACTTAAGAAAATGAAACTAAGGAGGTGAAAGATCTGTGCAAGGAAAACTGTAAGACACTGATGAAAGAAACTGAAAAGGAAACAAATGGAAACATACTCCATGCTCATGAATTGGGAAGAATCATCATATTTTTCAGACTATAAGATGCACTCCCTCCCTCCCCCCAGTACACCAATTTGGGAGGAATAATGGTTGCTAATGCTGCTGCTGAGTTCTGTTTACATTTACATTGGTGAAATATTCTGTTATTTATGTTATTAAATATTTTACCACATTTTTTGCTTCAAACTGAAAAAAGTAAAAAAAAAATCACGATTTTCAGAAAATACATTCTACTTACAAAATCTAAAAAAAATTACTAAACTATTTGATTTTACAGTGGAGTCTAGCAAAGGATGAAGATAAAAATATGCTACAAAACAATCAATACTTTTGTCACACCACGGCAATAATTAAGTTGAAAAAATAATAATTCCTAGATGTAATATTTCTATATTACAAATGTTATTTCTAACTGTATTAAAATATAATTTCAATGTAATCCAAATAAAAAAACCCCAGAAGATTCTTTGCATAACTCAATAAAGTTACTCTAAACTGCATCAATGAAAAATGCCCAAGAATAGCTAGCAAAGTTTTTTAAAATGAACACTGAATCATGTTATAAAGCTAAAGTAAATAGAACAGCATAATATTGTTGAAAAGTATTGTTTTACTTCCTGTTGGAGAAATTTCCAATAATTAACACTTTGCAAATCTTGTTTATTAACATATCCCTTAGTTTTGTTGTGCCAGAATATTTAAAGGCAGATTAGAGATGCCATACCGTTTCACTTCAGTATGACTTCAGGTTATAAGCTGAACAAAGATTTTTAAAAAACCACAACTGCAGACCCAGCAAAATTAACTAGTATCACACAATACCCAGTTCAAGGTCTATTTTCCTCCAACTGTTTTAAAAATATTACACTTTGCTTAAATCAATCTCCAAACAAAGTTCACACATTAAAGTCATGTTTCTTAAGACTCTTGAAATCAATACAGCCAAAGAACGTACATGCATAACCCAGAAAACAGTACAGGGATGACGAGGAAGGGGTGAGGGCAGGGGGCCAGTGAGCAAAGGGAGGGAAAACAGGGATATCTGCAATAATGTAAACAATAAAAAAGAAAAGAAAATAAATACAATTATAAAATAATTTTTCTTTATATTTCAATACAATAAAACACCCCTAAATGCTTTTTAGCAAAAAAGTCTATTTTCTCATATCATTTATTTGTTCTTTTATTTAACAAACACTCTCCTACTTCTAGATTATTTTTAAAACAAATTCTACACATCTGCAAATGTATTTGTATGCATCACAAGAAAATAAGCACACTAAATTCTTTAACAGTGTCTACTAAAGCAAATGTTCAAATCTCCTCATTTGTATGAAAAATACATTTTTATAATTAATTTGTATGAAACAGGATTCAAATAAGGCCCACACTTAGTACTTAGATAATAGTTTCTACAAGTGCTTTTAAGCCCTGCCACAGAACCACTTTTATTTCCAATCACAACTACTTGTTGTAAAAACCAGGGGACACTTGTAATGAGAACTTCCCACATTTTAGAGTTGGTATTGTTTAACTCGTTCCTCAATCTCTGTACTTTGTTTAAAGCACTAATTATATCCAGGGGCTGAATTAGACTGAGGTTTAATTTAGAGGGCTGGGTAGAAATATTTTCAATGATGATGATGTCACACATATTCCGTTACATCACACACAATGGGAAGCACATGGTAACTTAGGCTTTACCTTGGTGATGTGAAGACTCATCTGCTGACACCAAACACAGATCATTATTGCCTAGGTCCACTGTTTCATCAGGGATAGCAATACAGTGACTGTTAAAATTCTGTTTTTTTCAAATGAGTTATAACTGACATGCAACTTTATATTAGTTTCAGGTATAAAACATAATGTTTCAATATGTATACATATTGCAAAATGATCACCAGAATAAGTCTAAATTCTAACATTTTAAAACTGGAATTCTTTGATAAAATAGAACATTCCCTCATCAACTGTTTCGATATCTTATGAAATTGATACAAGAAAAGTAAATGCTCCACACTTTCCCTTCAATTATCAATTTTCATAATGTTTAATAAACAAGTAACCTACAGTAATAGCCAATGGTTCTTTTTTAAATATCATTATGAACCCTTAATGTGTTCCTATTATTTCAGATGTTTCATTCTATTATAGAAGTTTTCCATGGGAATTTATAACAAAAAAGCATTTTGGATTATTGGGAAAAGACAGACTGGTCAATAAATGGTGTTGGGTCCATGAGCCCTCAGAATAAAGGCCATACAGAAGGATACTACTAAATGCACAGCCACAGGCTCTGTGAAACAAAAGCATATTTGGGATTTTAGGCTATTAAGATGACATCTCAATATTTACCAAAAATATTAAGAATATTAAATACATGCAAAGTACATAGCGAATACTCAATAAATTATATGCATGGGTGTGTGTGTGCATATGTATGCATGCCTTCATGCATGTGTGCACAGTGATGTGCCGTTACATGTCAAAAACTGGCTCCCTAAGAAAAAAGATTTACTCTGACCTGTAGTGTTTGCTCACTTCCATTAGGTAAACACTCCTCCAGTAGACGATTTCATGCCAATGTGATGTCATTACATCCAGAGTTGGGGACAAAAGTGCATAACTGAGTCTCACTAGCCATTGTGAACTGGCTCCAGTATACCACTGAATAATATCCATATAGTTGTATATACTACAAAACTTGTGGGTTTGTGTACATGTGAACATGTATGTGTTTGCATGTATATATCTGTGTATGTGTATGCATATATAGAAAATCAAAATACCTAGAAAAAGGGCTGGAGAAATGTGTAACAACTGGATGACAGGTTTCCTCTACAGCAAGCAATGGCATTAGAGTAGGAGGAGAAAGATCAAAGGAACTTTTGTCTTAACAGTCAGTGAACTGTTCACCTGTTACTTATGCATTGGGTCAAGATGCAGTAAAATTGTTTGTAATTTTCTGACCCATTCTATCACCAAGTATGTTCTCACTGACATTAAGTTCCAATATGATATAAACAACCAGCTATGTCAGATGTCATATTACACAAAGAAAACACCTTCTGAAAAATATGCAACTTACTTTGGCTTCAGTTTCTCCCCTGTGAAGAGTATAGAGATGATGGACAGCACTTTGTGATGAGGACCAAGGATGAGTCAGAATTTGAAAGACGTGAAAGTCATGGCCAAGGGTGTCTGTTGTGACTAGGAGCATTCCTGAAGGATATACCAAAAAAGGGGGTAAAAATGAAAACAATTATGTATGTGGATGAAATATATTCACAAAGTACTCATCATGCTTTAAAAAATTATCAAAGAAAAAATTACCAAAGATATACAAGTAATCACAAGAAAAAATCAAAACAGTATCTTTATCCTATGTGAATACCAAACCTTAGTATCACGTCAGGATAATACAAGAGTAAGAATCCTACATTCATGATGTTACCCTACAACTAGAAGAAAAAAGTTTTATATGCCTGAATTTATAGAGTTCACAAGCATTTTACAGTCACAAATTTGATCAAATAAATATGAAAATGACTTATTTCCATGTCATCAATTCCCACTATTTGCCATTTCTCAAAACCTGAATTTTAAGTTCCAATTTACCTATGCAAACAACTACCACTATCCTACTCCATCACCATTTTATGGCTGGCCTCTACCCCGGCAGGATATTTATTGAACTGCCTGCAGTAGCGTTCACAGAGCCAAGTTTTTCATTCTGATGAGATGTAACAGCTAAGAATTCACACAATTCTCCTATGTTTTCTTATCAAAATTCCACAGTTTTTATTTTACATTTAGGTCTATCATCCATTTTGAGTTAGTTTTTGCACAAACTATGAGATATCCAACAAATTAACTTTCTGCAAATGATGTCCAATTGTTCCAGCAAGATTTTTTGAAGAAACTATTCTCTTTATCCACTGAATTCTTCATCCTGCAATTGTTTTCCATTGTCAACTTGACAAAGATCAACTTGCCATATATGCATAGGTCTCTTTCTAAAACTACAATTCTGGTGGACCGATTTCTGTCTTTATACTTTCCTTAATAACATACTTTCTTGATTACTGTAACTATATAGGAAATCTTAAATATAGGAAATCTTGAAATCAGGCAAAGTGAGTCATCCTTTTCTGACCTTTCCCACTATTATTTAGCTATTTCAATTCCTTTACCCTTCCAAACACGGAATAAACTTTTTGATATCTACTGAAAAAAATTCCTAGGATTTTTGGGAGGATCATACTAAGTCTATATATCAATTTTGGGATAATGGACACCGTAAAAATATTCAGGGTTAAATTAGCTAATATTTTGTTGAGGATTTTCGTGTCTGTGTTCCTGAGATATAGTGGTTTGTAGTTTTCTGAGGTAGGTATTTAAACAGAAAGGTGGAAGTAAATTTGAGTTCACAATTTACATGGCTAATATAAGATAAAGCTCTATTCACTACTTTAGATTGAAAAATAACATACTAGATGCCAGTATACTGATTACTTCCAGGAGAATATATTTTAAATGTTTACTGAAACGTACTTCAAATCTGTAACAGTTTATGTAATATTGCCTATGACCGTGCACCTAGCTATGGTCATGATGTCACTGACATACTTTACATTCTCTCCATATTGTTGTTGTTACTCAAACGATAAATTTCTAAGGTTGGGCATGAATGCTTTGTTGTCCTTTTCTGCATGGTATTTCTTCATTCCTAGTTTTTGCTGAGTTATATCCTAAATTTGCATGATCACAACTCCACTACTATGCTTTGAGTCAACTTTCCCATAATGAAAGTATTTTCTGCATATGACAACCCATCCAATGGAAAAATCACTCTGACAGGAAATATCATGAACTTGCATTTATAACAAAAATATATTAGTTACTGAAGATAAATTTAATTTCTTTTAGAATCATAGATCAATATTTTACTCAAAATGAGCATGCAAATAAGTTTCTATTAGTCAAATCAAGACCAGTATTGTTTTGCATGAGTCTTCAGAGAGGAACATATTCTCAGCTTTTGAAACTGACATTAATATCTAGGTTTTTAATATAAAAACAAATTCAAATTTTTAGAGAAATACCCCATTGAAAATTTATCCTTTTATCTTCTCTGTTTCCTAGCTCAAGGTTTTCATTTTCCACTTCTCCACACAAATGTGGCTTCTATAATCCAGCAATCAGCTTAATATCTTTGAGAAAACTAAAATGATGGGAAAAAAATTGAAAGAACAGAGAGGGAAGGAAGAAATAGCTTGTGTACTATTATACAATCATGTGTTTTCTTTTAATTTATAATTTCCTCTTTTGCACACATTCTACTGGGAGAAATGACAAGCTTTTTTCCTCTAGAAAACAAGTTAAAAAGCAGATATACATAAAAGGAAAAACTTGTACAGAGTAGACTGTGGCTTGAGAACTATTTATGCAGCATCAGAAGACTAAACCAGACTAGCCTGGCCATAAACTAAACCTACGCCCCAAATGAGGTGCCAAGCCACAAAATGCATTTGCGTCATCTGGGAATACAAGGGAAAATAGGACTTCTAATTATAGGGCCTGGAAGCGGAAGCCTAGAGTGATTAGCTGTTTAGGTGCTGTTGTATGTTTATCTGGAAGCTTCCTCTCCCTCACTCTCAGCCTCAAGTTTGATAGATGAGCGTTAGCATTAGAGGGTGGGGACTGGAGCTGCCGATGGTACATGGTGTTCTCCAAAATCTGAGACTAGAGACTGAACATTAAGGCTTTTGCGGCCTTATAAGAACATAAGTCTTTTCAACTGGGCGTCAGCTGGTTAGCCCAAAAGGCAAAATTAAAGAGCAGCAAACCTCCACTGGGCATATGCTATAAAATCGTGGAAACATGAGTAGATATGTCTTTTTGCCATATCCTATTTATAACACCTACCTAATTGTATGTTTCTTTATCACATGCACATATATGAAGTGGAAGACAAATTACCAGCTATTTGCACTCTTCCAAAAAGAGACGTGAACACTGATGTTCTGAGTCAAATCGAAATCTTTACATAAATTCCGATTATCACTCACAAAATAATTTTGTTTTGGTATTAATTCTTGTGAATTTAACACATTCCCATCAATACCTGTACAGATTAAAACTTATAAATTGTTTAATTATTTTTATCATTATCAGTCAAATTTGTACACTTAAAAGCAGAGAATCAGAATCCTACTATTGATAAAAATCTATTAAGTTTGCAAGTTACATAAAACCACAATAGTATCATAGCCTATTAAAGTCTGTTTAAAAAAAACTTTAAACCAAATATGAATACCTGAAAGCAATGGTCTCAGTCACTATGGGCAGCATCAATGTTAGCCCATTTCTTAACCTGCTTAATGATGGGGATAATTAAACTTTATGTTGTATTCTTCCACATTTGTGGCCCAGAATATATATGAAAACTTTCTTGACTCTGTGCTTGATAACACCATTAAAGGCAATGATGTAAACCGTATCCAATGAACAAAGGATATGATTTATTTGATCCTCCCCCAAAAGGTGCACATATCTAGAATCAAGATACGCTTTATTTATTTTTATTGTTGTTCAAGTATGGTTGTCACCATTTTCTCCCCACCACTCCCCACCCCTCGCTCCAGCCATCCCCAACTCCCACCCTTGACCCTACCCCCTTTGGCTTTGTCCATTTGTCTTTTACACATGTTCCTTGA
This sequence comes from Anoura caudifer, assembly GCA_004027475.1. Classification (NCBI taxonomy): domain Eukaryota; kingdom Metazoa; phylum Chordata; class Mammalia; order Chiroptera; family Phyllostomidae; genus Anoura; species Anoura caudifer. The sequence goes on from PVKU01004425.1 coordinate 125,104, forward strand.
TACCAACATGTGTTAGAATAAAAAAAAATCTCTGATGTGGCTCTTATTCATGTTCCATGTGGAAAAGTCTAAAATCAACAATTTTCTTTTTTTCTTAATATATTTTATTGATTATGCTATTAGAGTTGCCCCATTTTTTTTCTCCCCTTTATTCCCCTCCACCCTGTACCCCCTCCCACCATTATTCTCATCCGCCACCTTAGTTCATGTCTATGGGTCATACATATAGGTTCTTGGGCTTCAACATTTCCCATACTATTCTTACCCTCCCCCTGTCTAGTTTATGTAACGTTTCCCCCATTCTCCCTCCTTCCCCTCTCCACTGATAATGTCTCTGCGATCTCTATTTCTGTGAATCTGTTCCTGTTCTATTGTTTGCTCAGTTCATTTTTGCTTTTGAATTTTTAGGTTCAGTTGTTGATAATTATGAGTTTGTTGTCATTTTACTGTTCATAATTTTGATCATCTTTTTCTCAGATAAATCCCTTTAACATTTCATATAATAAGGGCTTGGTGATGATGAACTCCTTTAATTTGACCTTATCTGGGAAGAACTTTATCTGTCCTTCCATTCTAAACGACAGCTTTGCTGGATAGAGTAATCTTGGATGTAGGTCCTTGCCTTTCATGACTTCGAATACTTCTTTCCAACCCCTTCTTGCCTGTACAGATTTTTCTGAGAAAACAGCTGACAGTCTTAAGGGAACTCCTTTGTAGGTAATTCTCTCCTTTCCTCTTGCTGCTTTTAAGATTCTCTCTTTACCTTTAATCTTGGGTAACTTAATGATGATATGCCTTTGTGTGTTCCTCTTTGGGTCCAACTTTTTGGGACTCTCTGAGTTTCCTGGACTTCCTAGAAGTCTATTTCCTTTGCCAGATTGGGGAAGATCTCCTTCATTATTTTTTCAAATAAGTCTTCAATTTCTTGCTCTTCCTCTTCTCCTTCTGGCACCCCTATGATTCAGATGTTGGAACATTTAAAGTTCTCCTGGAGGTTCCTAAGCCTCCTCATGTTTTTGAATTCTTGTTTCTTCATTCTGTTCTGGTTGAATGTTTATTTCTTCTTTCTGCTCCAAACCGTTAGTTTTAGTTCCAGTTTCCTTCCCTTCACTATTAGTTCCCTGTACATTTTCCTTTATTTCACTTTCCACAGTATTCACTTTTTCCTCTATTTTACAACCATACTTAACCATTTCTGTGAGCATCCTGATTGCCAGTGGTTTGAACCCTGCATCTGATAGGCTGGCTATCTCTTAGTTGTATTTTTCTCTGGAGCTTTGATCTATTCTTTCATTTGGGCCATATTATTTTGTCCCAGCAGGCCTGTTATGTAGCAAGGGGCAGAGCCTTAGGTATTTGCCATGGCAAGGCAACACTGCATTGTGGCGCTATATGTGGGGGAGGGGTCCGAGAGGGAACAATGTTGCTTGCTCAGCTCTCAGCTGGCTTTCAGTCACTTCCCCCACTACCCACAAGCAAATTGGGCCCTTCTGGTGCTGACTCCTGGGTGTGTGGTCTTGTGTACGTTCCAGGACCCTGTGAGTCCCTCCAATGGACTCTCCTGTGAGGCTGGGAGTTTCTCCTACCAGACAGGTTTTTATACTCAGAGGTTTTGAGGCTTTATTTCTAGGCACTGGAACCCTGGGGTGTGTGGTCTGTCTCATTACCCAGTTGTTCCTCCTGGTTTATCCGCACACGAATGTGGGACTGCCCTGTCCTCCAGCTGCCACCTTGCTGCAAGTACTCTCCAACCTGGCTTCCCGTCTCCACCCCTACCAGTCTGGATGAATGTTTTTTCTTTAACTCCTTGGTTGTCATGACTTCCATACAGTTTGATTTTCTGGCAGTTCTGGTTATTTTTTGTTTTTAAATTTATTGTCCTTTTGGTTGTGTGAGGAGGCAAAGTGTATCTACCTACGCCTCTGTCTTGGCTGGAACTCTAAAATCAACTAGTTTTCTAGTTCACTTATTTCATAACTTTTTAATTACATCCTCCTACATTTTCAGGAGTTTGTAGTTAAATGTCCTAACATCTCTATTTAAATAATTTGTTTTCATCCTTTTATTTTTCATCATGAAATTTTTCAGTTCTGTAGACATCTTTAGCTACATCCAATAGATTTTCATATTAGGTGTTCTATTACTTTGAACAGTCTATTCATCCAACAGACATATAGGAAAGTGGTACATGTCTATACATATTCTTCTTTTTCCAACTGGTCAGATGCCAGAATATTTTTTAAAACTTTATTAACCTCTACTAATGTATAATTTATATATAATAAATGCATTCAGTCTGATGAATCTGAAAAGTATACATATACATCTATGGAACTACTGCCATAATTAGGATACAGAGTATGTATCTTGTGTCCACTTGCAGTTCAGTCCCTCCCCATCCTATGGCCCCAAGTGACCATTGATTGGCTTTCTAGCATTATAAATTAATATTGCCTGCTTTGGAATTCCATGTAAATTGGATCATTCAAAAATTTGCTAACCCTATCTGCTGTGGGTAACAGTAGTCCATTCACTGACTTTTATTACTGAGTAGTGTTCCATTATATGGATATATGAAAAATTACATATTCATTCAGCAGTTATTTATAGTTTTTGGCTATTGTGAATAAAACTTCTGTGAAGATTCAACTACAAGTCTCTGTGTGGGCATTTGTATTGATTTCTCTCAGGTCAATATTTATGAAGAAACTGCAAAAATGTTTTTCCACAGCAGCATGTAACATGAGCTCAATAATCTCATCAATATTTGGTATGGCCAGTCTTTTTAAATTTTTAATCATTTCAGTATTTGGTGATTTCTTATAGTTTTAATATACCATATTGTCTTGGTGATCAATGATATTGATTATTTGCATATTTTTGTGTGACACAATTATTCAAATTTTGTTCATTTCAACTGTTAACCCTTATACACTACTGGTAGGAAAGAATGGTGCAGTCACTGTGGAAAGCAGTATGGAGATACCTTAAAAAATTAAAGATGGATCTCTGCCTTCTGACGCAATGATCCCACTTCAGGGACCCAAAGGAACCCAAAACACTAATTTGAAAGAACATAAGCACCGCTATGGTCATTGCAGAATTATTTACAATAGCCAAGATATGGAAGCAGCCCAAATGTCCATCAATAGATGAGTGGATAAAACAACTATGGGACATTTACACAACGGAATTCTACTTGGCCGTAAAAAAGAAGAAAATTTTACCCTTTGCAAGAGAATGAATGGACCTGCAGAACATTATGCTAAGTGAAAAAAGCCAGTCAGAGAAAGACAAATACCATATGATTTCACCCATATGTGGAATCTAACACACAAACTACACAAACAAGCAAAACAGAGACAGACTCATAGATGGACAACAGATGACAGCTAGTCAGAAGGGGGGTTAGAAGGTGGAGGTATTGAGCAAAAAGGAAAAAGGACTCATGGACATGGATAACAGTGTGCTGATTGCTGAGGGAAGGGTATTATAAGGAAACTAAATGGAAATGGAAAAAAATACAAGTGCTAAAAGGCCACAATAAAATACATTTTGAATCAAGATTAATAGGAATTTGTTAGAAAGAAGTAACAAGAAAGTGTAATATCAGGAACAGCACAAGACAGGAAGGAGAAATAAGGAGAGGCCTAAAATAAAAAATGGTGGAATACTAAATGCTGGCAAGGATGCAGAGAAACCATGTCTACAGGACTAAAGGAGTATAAGGACAATGTCAACATCTCACTAAGGAGTAGATACCACTGGAGAGATAATATCATAAAAAAGAAACAAATAGAAATTCTGGAGTTGAAAACTACAACAACTGAAATGAAAAATTCAATAGAGGGATGCAAGCAGCACATTTGAACTGGCAGAAGAAATCAATCAGGATCACCCAGATTGGGAAAAAATAATGAAGAAAGATTAACAGAGCCTCTGAGACCAGTGGGATACCATCAAGGAGATAATCTATAAATCATGTAGTCCCAAAGGACAGAAGAGGAAAAAAGAAGCAGAAAGAATCCTTGAAAGGAAAAAAAAAAATAACCAAGAATTCCCAAATATGCTGTTAAAAACAACATTTCAGGTAGTAAAACTATTCTATATGATCCTGTAATGGTGGATGCATATAATACTAATATGTCAAAACCCACAGAAGATAAAACACCAACACTGAACCCTAATGTAAACCAAGGACTTTCGTTGATAACGGTATACCAATGTAGGTTTGATCAAAATAAAACTACCCCTGTGGTTTGTTCTCTATTAGTCTCGATTTGATCACTATCAACGTCAACAGGTCCACCCAACCTTAGAACATCATCCAGCAAGAAATCTACAGCACAAAAGTTCACAAACAACTTTTGACACGCTCAGTTAGTCACAGCACCTTCTCCATACACTGCACAAATCTTTTTTTTTTTTGCATTCGTTGCATTTTTACCTGTCTTTAAATAATAAAGCTTAATATGCCAAAAATGTTGCATGTTTAATTCTATCTACAAACTAAAATAGCTACACAAAAATTCATCAATGTTGATAAGGTTTTTTACACTTAATGCAATTTAATGGAATTAATGTCCTATATCAACAAATACATTGGTTTTATTGTGCAAAGACTTTGAAAAAAAGAATCAAAATGATCTGCAAATGGTTTATGTAACATTCACTCCCAAACTGGGTGATACACCTGCCCACTTCATATTTTTTTTCCCATGCCGGATTGAGAGAAGGAGAGGGCAGGAGATTCTTATATATGTTTGGGTGTTGGCTGGAATTCATCTTTGAAATGAGCACTTACATCTTAAATTCTCACTGTTTTCCATCCAAGAATAGCAGCCCAAATGGAGTTGACCAGGGCTACCTGGCTGGCACCTTTCTGGGCAGACCAGCTCACTTATACCTTCCCGGCCAACCTCAGTCCCTAACACTCTGGACTCCATCACGGGCTCTATCACCATATTGGGAGTCTGTTGCTTCTATGTTGTTGTTGTTGTTGTTGTTTAAATGCACACTGATTAGACAGCTGTCACAATGCATCTAACAAAACTGTTTCAGATGAAGCCAAAGAAGACTAAGTGCTGCTGGAGCCATCTTATAGAAAAAAGCCAAACAAACTTTTTGGCCAACCCAGTATGTTCTTATTATAATAGAAAGTCATTGACAGGAAAAAATAAAGCTTCCAGTGTCTGAAGGACTCTGTCTCTGGTAGTATGAAATGTACATTAATACAAAGGAGATCTGACATAACAGATGGCCAATCAAAATGAGTCATATTGGCCCCTCCAAGTAGAGTGAATGCTGTAAGGGACATAACTTCCAGACTTTCTTCAAATTTAACTTAATTCCCACAACATTCAGCCCACCTCAATAAATCTTTGTCTTCATTAATTAAATCAATCCTACTGATCAACAATCACTACAAAAATCTTCCTATCAAACATGACTAATTAAGTTATTAGAGGAAAGATTATTCAAAGTACTCTTATTATCCTCTTACCATCATTCTTTATTTATTTACCATCATTCTAACTAATAGGATCATTTCTGCAGAATAAGATAAAATGGCAGTCTCTCCAGATTCGTCAACCAAAAAGTAAGATAGGAAAAGACTGTACATTTATGAAGAATATTTTAGCTCTGAATGCAAAATAACAATTTTCTTTTATTTATAAACAAAGTATTTTAAAAATAACTCCACTACAGTGGAATTCCACCACTGAAAGTATTAAACCAACTGCTAATTATAAAAATTGGTAAAGCATTTTACCAAATTAAGCATTTAATCTCTGCCTTTCACATACAGGATGACTGTGGTTCACCCTGGGTGATGAGAGAAAACTTTTTTAATAGAAGAACAACAGATAATCAATGCAGAAAACAATACAATTAGGAAAAACATCACTGTTATACAGCCTTCAATGTAACAAAACTATTAAATAAAAAGTTGTTTCAGTAACGAGGCCAAAACAACACTTCCCAGATTACTTACTAATCTCCACAAGAGAAACCTATCTCCAATATGCAGACATCTGATGGGTCACTAACTTCTCCAAGTGATCAAACATGGTATCGTGAATTGCAAGACAACCTGATGTGATGTGTCTCCTGCCAGGATGAAATGATGTAGACAGCAATACTTAAGTTCTTAAAAAAATCTTTAGCCTGAATGTTATTTAAAAGCCTTCTTAGAAAATAAAGAAAACATTATTATAATGAAAAAATATGACAAGTGCAGAATTTGCATAAGATAACTGGACTGGGCACTGCAAAAAGAAAAAGTGGAAGTTATAAGGTGAATTAAAAGGAACTAAAGAGACAAAACAAAATGTAAGAAGTGAACTTGAATTAGAACTCAGTTTGAAACAGCTAGAGAACACATTTTTGAGACAATGGAGTAATTTTACATTATGGCTTGAATATCAGATAACATAGTGTGTTAATATAGTGAACTACAATATAATTTTGCTTATATAAGAAGGAATCCTTATACTTAGGAAATGCATAGTTTTATATTGGGTGAAATTTTATAATACAAGTAACTTACATTCAAATGATTCAGCAAAATACACATATGTATATGTATATATACATATATATTAAAATGTGTACTGGCTGGTGTGGCTCAGTGGCATGAGTGCTGGCCTGCGACCGACCCAAAGGGTTGCTGGTTCTATTCCTAATCAAGGCACATGCCTGGGTTGAGGGCCAGGTCCCCAGTAAGGGACCCATGAGAGGCAACGACACGTTGATGTTTCTCTCCTTCTTTTTCACCCTTCCTTTCCCTCTCTAAAAATAAATAAATAAAATCATTTTTTAATGTGAACACATGTTTAATGAAGGTGGTGGTACATGGGTCATTACTATACTATCTTTTAAATCAAATTTAATGTTTGAAACTGTTAGTAATAAAAAGTTTGGGAAAAAAATAAAATGTAATAGGGAATTCCTCATTGCTATAATATCTCTGCTTATTAAAAGCTTTGAGAAGAACCAGAAAGAAAGAAAAACACCACAATAGAAGGGGAAAAAATACAAGTAAACAAGTTTATAAAATGTTACAAAGTTAAAAAGAAATTTGACACTACAAGGAAAATTCCATTCACATATCTTAGTATGTTGATTGAAATACTGAAGTTCTTGGCTTAATTGTAATACAGAAATTAATGCAACTCAACAGCACTGTTTACCTCCTGCTGCTTTCATCACGTTATTGAGAGTAAAGCTAATTTTTAAAGGCTTTCTAAATTCATTCATTCAATAACCAGTTACCGATGACTACTTTTCTGACATTCACTGACACATAAATGAAAAGATTCCATATTTCATATTTTCCTTTTCCAAAAACATCAAATTGAAGGCCCATGATATATGAGGACCCAAATAAACACAATCAGAAATGAAAAAGGAGAGATTACAAATGATACCACAGAAATATAAAGGATTATAAGAAATTACTACAAAGAACTGTATGCCAAGAAATCTGAAAACCTAAGTGAAGTGGACAAATTCCTAGAAAAGTAAAATCTTCCAAAACTGAATGAAGAAGAAGCAGAAAGCCTGAACAGACAAATAACAGCTGATGAAACTGAGGAGTAATCAAAAAGCTTCCGGCACACAAAAGTCCTGGACCAGATGGTTTCACAGGAGAATTTTACTAAGCATTTAAGGAAGAGCTAACCCCTATCTTTCAGAAATTATTCCAAAAAATTCAAGAAGATAAAACTCTTTTCATGAATCCAGCATCATAACAGATAAACCAGATAAAGACATAACAAAGAAAGAAAACTTCAGGTCAATATCGCTGATGAACATGGATGCTGAAAACCTCAACAAAATATTGGCAAACCACATCCAGCAATACATTAAAAAGATCATACACCATGATCAAGTGGAATTCATCCCAGGGATGCAAGGATGGTTCAATATTCACAAATCAATAAACATAAGATATCACATAAACAAAATGAAACACAAAAAACAAATGATCATATCAATAGATGTGGAAAAAGCATTTGATAAGGCATAGCACCCATTTATGATAAAAACAGTCAGCAACATGGGAATAGAGGTAGTATTCCTCAACATAATAAAGGCCATATATGAGAGACCTACAGCCAACATCATACTCACTGGGCTAAAACTTAGAGCTCTTCCACTAAGATCAGGAGCAAAACAAGGATACCCACTTTTACCACTCCTATTCAACAGAGTATTGGAAGTCCTAGCCACAGCAATCAGACAAGAAAAAGAAATAAAAGACATCCAAATTGGAAAGGAGGAAGCAAAACTGTCATTGTTTGCAGATGACACAATAGTGTACACAGAAAATCCTATAGACTCCACAAAAAAACTACAGAACCTAATAAGTGAATTTGGCAAAACAGTGGGATACAAAGTCAATATCCAGAAATCAAAGGCATTTTTGTACACCAACAATGAAATATCAGAAACAGAAATCAGGAAAATAACCCCATTCAATACAGCAACAAGAAAAATAAAGTACCTAGGAATAAACCTAACCAAGGAGGTAAAAGACCTGTACTCAGGAAACTATACAACACTAAAGAAAGAAATTAAGGAAGACACAAACAAATGGAAGCATGCACCATGTTCGTGGATTGGAAGAATTAACATCATCAAAATGTCCATATTACCCAAAGCAATTTAAAGATTCAACACAACCCCTATTAAAGTATCAATGACATATTTCACAGATATAGAACAAACATTTCAGAAATTTATAGGGAACCATAAACAACCCTGGATAGCTGCAGCAATTTTGAGAAAGAAGAACAAAATAGTAAGGATCACAATACCTGAAATCAACCTGTATTACAAGACCACTGTAATCAAAATAGCCTGGTCCTGCATAAGAACAGGCACATAGACCAATGGAACAGAACAGAGAGCCCAGAAATAAACCCAAGTCTCTATGGTCAATTAATATTTGACAAAGGGGGAAGAAGCATAAAATGGAGTAAAAATAGCCTCTTCAGCAAATGGTGTTGGGAGGGCTGGACAGCTACATTAAAAAAAAATGAAACTCAATCACCAACGTACACCATACACAAAAATAAATTCAAGGTGGATAAAAGACTTAAATATAAGTCATGACACCATGAAAGTCCTAGAGGAAAACACCAGCAGGTAAATCTCAGACATTCCACACAGCAATATTTTCACTAATATGTCCCCTAAAGCAAGGGACATAAAGTAAAGAATAAATGGGACCTCATCCAACTAAAAAGCTTCTCCATGGCTAAAGGAAACAGCATTAAAATGAAAAGAGAACCAACTATATGGGAAAACATATTTGCCAATGATACCTCAGACAAGGGTTTAATCTCCAAAATACATAAAGAACTCACACGACTCCACTCCAAGAAGACAAGCAGCCCAATTAAAAAATGGGCAAAAGACTTGAACAGACATTTCTCCAAGGAAGACATACAGAGGGCCCAAAGACACATGAAAAGATACTCAGCATCACTAGCCATCAGAGAAATGTAAATTAAAACCACAGTGAGATACCACCTCATACCCATCAAATTGGCCAACATAAACAAATCAACAAGTGTTGAGAGGATGCAGAGAAAAGGGAACCCTAGTGTAGTGTTGGTGGGAATACAGACTGGTGCAACCACTGTGGAAAACAGTATGTAATTTCCTTAGAAAACTAAAAATGGAACTGCCTTTTGATCCAGCAATTCCACTGTTGGGATTATACCCTAAGAGCCCTGAAACACCAATCCAAAAGAACTTATGCACCCCAATGTTCATAACAGCACAATTTACAACAGCCAAGTGCTGGAAGCAATCTAAGTGCCCATCAGGAAATGAGTGGATCAAAAGACAATGGTACATTTACACAATGGAATTCTATGCAGCAGAAAGAAAGAAGGAGCTTCTACCCTTTGCAACAGCATGATGGAACTGGAGAGCATTATGCTAAGTGAAATAAGCCAGGCAGTGAGAGACAAATACCATATGATCTCACCTTTAACTGGAACATAATCAACAAAAGAACAAAGCAAACAAAATATAACCAGAGACACTGAAAATAAGAACAATCTAACAATAACCAGAGGGGAGGGGGGAGGGGACAATGGGGGAAGGGTTTTCAGGAACTACTGTAAAGGACACATAGACAAAACCAAGGGGGAGGGTAGAAGCAAGGGTGGGAGGAGGGTTTGGCTGGGGTAGGGGGAAGTGGTGGGGGGACATGCAGACAACTATAATTGAACAACAATAAAATAATCTTTTTAAAATGCAAATGTAAAAAAAGAAAAAAGAAAACCCATGATATAAAGCAGGGGCCAGGGGGGTGGAGAGGGGAGACGTACCACTTGTATTGAAAGCCATACAGCACACTGGTTTTTCATGAGCCGGGAAGTGGGCCACAATGCCATCACTGTCAGAATCCTCGCTCACAAGCACCTTTACAAAAAGGAAGAAGGCAAATGGAAGTTAAAACCTTTCATCACAAATTACTGAGGCTGAAGATACACAGCTATACCACAGTATCCCTGACCAACTGACATGCTTCCACAGTATTGGCAGATTATTCTTGTCAATAAGGTGAGAATGCCACTTTAGGAATGAGGAAAAGACATAACAGGACCCCAGCAGATCAATCATATAAACTCTAAGAATAGTTGGTTAACTTCACTACAGATAAAGAGATGATGATTTCTTGAAGTGTACATTCAGCAAACAACAACAAAAAAAAAATCAAAGAAACAGCTATGTAGAGCTTTATCCAACAACAGAAGCACAGCTCTTACTGTGTTAAATAAGGCCTGCTGAAAAAGTCGTGCCCACGATGGGAATGAAACAAGGAAAAATAACAAAACAGGTTAAACACCAACAAACAGCTATAGGTCAAAGGAACTACCCATAAAATTTTTATTTAAAGTAAAAAGTTCTGGTCTTTAACACCTGATTTTTAGATAGACAAATCACCTCTTTGAAAATATTACCAAGTCACAAAATCAGAAGTACAATAAAGAAGATAATTTTGCACCTTGAATTTTATTCCACTTAATTTTTTGATAAGCATGTTAAAATATAGTTTGTCCAATTGTGAGTGCACTGTTCAATGATTCTTAGGAAAAATATATACTTATTTTACAAGGCAAGTAATTAACTAAAAAATGTTTAACATAAATAACATCCAAAGTGAAATCCTACTATACTCATACATGATCCTGATAATCAGACAAAGAATTTAATCTGTAACCCAGGAAGTGGTCCTACACTGGTAACTTTTCTTGTAGTGTGAAAAGCTTTACTGGTATAATTTACATACAAGAAAAGTCACCTACTTTATTTTTATAATGATTTCATACAATACTATAAAATACATTACAACAACATCCTCCAAGTTCAACTATGTTGTAACATGTGACAAAATTTACATCTTTTTTAAGGCTGTATAAAATTACGGCATTGTATGTATGTACATTTTCCTTCATCTATTCATCTACTGTTAGACATTTGAATTGTTTTTACCTCCTGACTACTGTAAATAAAACTGCAATGATTATGGGTGTGTAAATACATCTTTGAGATCCTGCTTGTAACTACTTTGCATAAAAACCCAGAAGTGAGATTTCTAGAACATATGGTAATTCAATTTTTAAATTTCTGAACAACTTTCATACTGGTTTCCATAATTGCTGCCTAAAAGCTTTCAAGGGTCCAAACTTCTCCACAACATTTATTTTCTGTTCTTTCAATATTGTTCATCCTGATAGGTGTGAGGTAATATCTCACTGTGGTGTGACTGGTAGTTTGATCAGTGACATTGAACATCTTTTTCATATTATATCTTTTTCAGAAAACTGTCTAGCCAAGTTCTATTTGTTAATGAGGTTATTTTTTTGTTGTTCAGTTGTAGAAATTCCTTACACATACTATACATTAACTCATCAAATATGATTTACAACTATTTTCTCCCACTCTATAGGTTGCCTTTTCACTATTAATTTATTAGAACTAATAAATGTTAGTTTCATATCCTACAACTTTGCTGAATTCAATTATATTAACAGTAACCAATCCAAAAAGGAAATTAAGAAAGCAATTCCATTTGCTATACCATCATAATTATCAATTTTATTGATCTTTTCAAAGAACCAAATCTGAATTTTCTTCAATATTTCACTGTTTGCAATTTTATTTCTGTTCATTCTTTATTATTTGCTTCATTTCTCTTGCTTTGGGAACAACTTCCTCTTCATTTCTAATCTCTAAAGGAATAAGGTAAGACTAATTTCAGACTGTCTTCTTCCCTATCATGTGCATTTAGAGTATTAATTTCCCTCTATGCAATACTATAGTTCACACTTCATCAATCCTGATAAACACTGTAGTTTAATATAAGCCCAGTTATAGATAATGTAACTATGCACATAACTGGATTTAGATGTGCCATCTTGCTATTTATTTTCATATGTTCCAGGTATTTTTTGTTCCTTTGATCCTCTTTTTGTGTTAAACAATTATCTTTAATGTTATTATAGTTCTAGCACATTTTCATGAATACATGCTTATCATTTCATTCCTAGCTTTTTGGTCAACTTTCAAAGTCCCCAAATAGAGGCATACCTCATTTTATTGTGCTTCACTTTATTGTGCCATGTAGATACTGCATTTTTCAGCAATAAAGTCTTTTTAAATGTAATTACATACATTGTTTTCTACATATAATACTAATGTACACTTAACCAACTATAGTACAATGTAAATATAACTTTTCTATGCACTGGGAAACCAAAAAATTCATGTGACTCTCTTCATTGCAAATTTTTTAGCATGCCACAGAATTTTAATAATTAGTTTATGTGTGCCATGAGAAGAAAAAGGCTGAAAATCACTGCTGTAATCAATCGCACTAACACGGAAGCCATCCGGCAAAAGGCATGTTAATCTTGCTGCACAGCAAAACCTTATAGCACTACACAGAATTCTTTGAATCTTCTCTTTATGAGCTTCACAAATATAATGACATGATACTTTTAGAAGGATTCTCTCCATTGCATTAGCACCTTGCCTAAAACATCAAATCACTAAAACCAAAACTACCCCAATATAACTGTCCTAAGACATGTAAGTTTTACTTACCACTTAAACCAAGCAGGCTGAACCCCTAAATACATGTAGTAAAAACATGACTACATTAAAGCAAAGCAACTTCAACTGATACAAGGTGAATAAGCCTTTATCATATGAACAAAGAGACAAAACACCTAAGGAACAATTAAATTATTATGAATAACACATGTACTCAAGTTGAGACAGCTCCATTCATATCACCATTCTGAAGCATTTTTCTTTGATTAGAGACTTTGCCACATGGCTAACTTCAAATATATAAGTGTGTAAAAGCAAACTATTCCACTTAACTTATCCTAGCCATGAAATGCTTTTAAATAAAACATGAAAGTAACACAGATAAAAATGTAGTCAATTAAGTCCATTCTCCCTTAATGCAGTTACCACACAATGATGCTGCACCATAAAAAATCAAACTAATCAATTTAGTATCAGATAGATATACTACCACTGTAAAAATGAAAATATCTTTATTAACAGCTCAGTGGATTTAAACATCGAAATTGAACCTAAAGTCAGCTTGAGCTCCTGCGACACATATGAAAAAGGAAAACTGTTACAGCTAAGATCAAACATCAATGAGAAAGGGCTGAAAGTAATAAATCTACAGTGTTAACCATGACAGTTTTTTAAATACTATCCAGCATAACCTGAAAACATCCCTGTACCCCAAATGAACTATTTGTCAGAAACAAAAATGTCTTCCTGACAAAAAACAGATTCACATTAATAAACAAAAGAACAACATTACACAAAGGAAATCTTGTTGCTTTAAAGAATATTTATTTACAAATAACAACTTACCATATATTGAACATCAATTTATTTTGTCTAACAATGCAATTTTAAATCAAGTTAAAATTTTAGACTATGTTAGAAGTAGGAATGTACAGAAAATTATATGCCCAACAAATAAAAGAAAATGCAAAATTTCAGGTTGAATAACACTAACTTAAAAGCTAGCATTTCTATGATTCTTATCTCTTAATAAACAACTTTTCATGTTTCAAGCTTTACACTGAATTTATAACAGAAAAATTCACTTTCGCAACTCCACAATCTATAGTTTATTCCCATATTCGAAATCTGAAAATTCCATTTCAAAATTATAAAAAGTTACTGAAGAACTGGGGGTGGGAGCACACATTTGAAAACATGAGGCCTACTGCTATGCTTTTTATAAAATTAGTTTAATTTTTTTCTCTTTTACATGTTCCTATACTTAAATACAATAAAATTAAGTAATGAGTTACATCTCTATTTCATCAAAGATGGTAAGAGATAACACTTCCTACTTTTAAACGACCACAAGTCTGTCTGTCAACAAAGGCTAGATGTTTAAAAGATGTACTTACACTCACAAAACTAGACAATGCTGACAAGGGCTGTTACTACTCTCAGTAAATGTTAGTACTCTCAAAGGGTGGCTTTGGATGTGAATTAAGATTCAAAGGACAAAAGAAAAGTCTTACTTTAACATTCATAAAACACTAAGGGATTTATATATTTAATTCCAATTAAAAAAGAGAGCATCTGTGTGTGCTCACCAACTTGAGCTAATTAACACAACTTAAAAAAAGTCATTACCAGTCACCAGAGGGGAGAGGGGAGGGAATTTCAGGGGAAAAGGGGAAGGGTTTAGAGCAACAAGTATAAAAGACACATGGACAAAAACTAGGCGGGGGTGGATATGGGAGGGAGGTGGGGAGGGTTGGAGCGGTGGGCTGGGATGGGAGTAAAAGACAGAAAACTGTACAAGAACAACAATTAAAATAAAAAATTTAAAAAAAAATTTAAAAACAAAAAGTCATTACAATCAACCAATAAGTTGGCTAGCATTTCACTAAGGAGAGTGTTAAACAAGAATACAAGTCTATACGTTTTTGGTTAACAACAAAGTTAAAAAGGTGGAGCGGTATTATTATTCAAATTTCAAATAAAATACAATAGCCAAATTCAAAAACCAAAATGTTTAAAGATTTTCTGTCATTTAATTGCAGTAGACTCCAGATTTTTTTGTGCATGCCACTTGATCTTACTATAGCATTTAATACCTCAGTAACTGACAAATGTAATCTTTCAATAAGATGGAATATGTATGCTAGAAGCAGATTTTTCTCAAAAAAATCCAATATTTAGGGTTAATATTTTAAAGGCTCACATAGTTTCTAAACATTATGTCCTGAAAATAGAACTCAGTATATAATCTATGTAAAAGTAAAATAATTTTTATTTCACAAATGTTGCTCTACTCCTATCTTATTCTAGTAATAGATATTAAATTATCCTTTATAGTAATGATCACAACTAACTAAATTTTAAAATTACCTTCCTTTCAGAACTGTATTTAAAATTCAAAACTATGATACCAAAGAATACATATTTATGAGTACATGAGGAAAAAAACACTAAACTGAACTGGTTTCTTATTAACAAGATTTAAATGCCAGCCTTTTTCCACGTTTATAGTCACTTGTTCTAGACATTTCTGACCCTACATTTTAAAGACCTGTTTTATCTTAAGATACACAATTTTATAATTAGCTATTACCATGTACATATTCTAACATATACTTTGAGATTTCATGTATTTTTTCATATTTGTAATAATATTTGATAATATTCACATATTGTCACTTGTAACTATCACAGTATAATTTTTTTTGATTCCCCTAAATATGTATGGTGCTGTTGATTACTTCTTTGAATAAACATCTACCTCAAAAACATATTATTAACTTCCGATTTACGTTTAGATATTAGCAAATACTACTTAAAATAAATACTATTATGAAAAGAATAAAAAGATATATATATATATAATTATTTACTTGTGAAACAAATGTCCTGATGAAGAGATAACAAGAGAATCACTTAGAACCTCAATTTTACCTTCAGGTATGATACATTAATAAAATCTGAAATAACAGGTTTCAATATATTACTCATCATTTTGTTGGGAGGGAAAATCTAACATAAAATAACTTCAATTTCTAGACATCCAAATTGACAGCCTTTAAGGTCACATACATTTTGGCTCATCTTGACCCCGAATGACACTGTCAGTCAGCCCATCCTCTAGAGGAAGGGGACACTACGTGGGTCAGAGGTTCTTACCTGGCCCTCTCCAACTGTTTCCGTGTCTATTACTGTGATGATGCCTGGGACCAAAGGGCTCCGCCGTGAGTTACTGTGGATGGCAACATCATCTTCCGTCACACCTGCAGGCAGCGTGCCTGTCAGCTGAGTCACCACTTTCCCAACCATGGTCAGGCCAGTTTTCAAAGTCTGAACAATGAAAGATAAAACTCATAAATAACTTGGTATCACTATTTGGATTCTAAATAGAAATACCCATTTTTGTTAAATTCTCCTATGCATTCAGTTCTTTTTCTTACAAG
Organism: Anoura caudifer; assembly: GCA_004027475.1. Taxonomy (NCBI): domain Eukaryota; kingdom Metazoa; phylum Chordata; class Mammalia; order Chiroptera; family Phyllostomidae; genus Anoura; species Anoura caudifer. Next base: position 141,627 of record PVKU01004425.1, read on the forward strand.
CTTATGTGTAGCAGTGAACTGTCACCGAAATTCAGTCCAACTTTTCATGTGACTTTAAATTCAGTATCACTTGGAGTGTCGGGTATCAGTTTAGTCCCAAAGTCAGCATGGTATGAGTAAAGCCATTGGTAAATAAATTAAAAGATTTGTTTCACATGAGGACACAATTATATTTCTATAAAAATTATTTTCCCTTTCTTTTTAATGTCTATAAATTAAAATGTGACACAGTAAGAAGTAGGAACTATGATATTCTATTTTTTGTAATATTATTAATCTAATTTTAAATCTATTTTTTAGCATGAAAAAGACTGGAATGTTGGTAGAATCCCTGTGTGAAAACAAGACCATGTTCCCAATAATAATCTATAATATGTTGTTATATAATATTATACATCAAGATTTAGCATGTGAAAAATACAGTCTGCATTCAACATATTAACAGATGAATGAAATACCATGTAAAATTAGCAAAGAAGGTTCTTTTCTCTCTGAGAACTGAAAACAATTCAATATAATGATTCTGATATACAATTTCCATAAAAGATAACTTAAGATGCTTTACAATTACACTTAAGCACCATTTCATTTAAAGCAAATAGATAAAAGCAACTTGTGTATATTTTTCATTTTATGGGAATCTTGACTGATTACATTCATATGAACTAATAAGCAGTTTTGGTAAATTAATGTCTGGGGATCTTTTTTTGTCTGAATGGAAGAAAGATAAAGAAAAAGAAAATTAGGTGATTGATAAACACTGAAAAAAGATCTAGTTATTAGAGCAAAAAAAAAGCAGTCTCGTTACATGGATATATCGAAAACTATGTATAACAGACATGCATTCAGAAATAATTTTTCCAATTCTCACACAGTGAGAAAAAGTTTTTATTAAAAGACTTCAAATTAATCTTTAGTAAGGTAACTCTCAGTTAAAAATAATTATGGGAAAATAAATGAGTTTTAAATAATTAGATTAGAACTTTAGGAAGGAAATGTGTTTTCCAAAGGAATTTTCCACTAAAACACCATATAACTAACACTAGTAAATTATGCATTATTTTACTGTGGATATGTTCTATGGAACCTTTACTTTGAACTTGGGATTGGTTAAGAGTCTAAACATAAATGATCTCTGCAGATTTCCTAGAACACCTCTGTTTAAGAAAAAATTGAGGCTACACAGAAGTTAAGTAAAATAGCAGCTCAAACAGCTAGCCAATGACAAAGCCAGATCTTTAAAACTAGGTCTATCTATCTCCAAAGCGTGATTTTAACCATTATTAGTATTTCCTTGTAATCTATTCCTGTTACTACTTGTGATCTCACACCTCATGAATTCAGAACACACACATGCTGGGGAGAGGTGGGGGATGAAGACCATAATAGTGTATCTTAAATACTTAAACAAATGACCAGAGAAGCCATTTGCTAAATTCAAGCAAAAAGATATAACTTACAGCTGACTGAAACCAGGAAAAAGCCACAAATCAATTATAACTGTTTTGTTTAGTGCTAAAAAACTCAAACTGCAATGATTATAAAACACAGTAGCATTCCTCAATTAGCAGCCAAACATTTGTTTCAATAATTCACAAGAAATGACTTACACAGAGTCTGTTAGATTGTTGTCAAGAAAGCCTCTGAAGGACCAACAAAATCAGGCGCCACAGTGTATTGATGTCAGAAGCTGGTCAGGAAGCCTTATTAACCTCTGAGATGCTTCAGCTGATGTACTTACTCCATTAATGCTAATGGAGATGCTCCCACTTAAAGGGAGCTACCCCTTTATCAAAGAAATGCCTTTCAGATTTAAAGTCTTAGCTTGTATATCTTCCCCATTTGCCCTTGAGCCTATTATTTCATGCTCTTATATCAATGAATGGGAATAAACTAAAATAACTGGAGCACACAGAAAGTGGGAAACAATGTACCAAAGCAAACCACAAGATAAACAGGAACGTGTATATGAAAGAATGAAGAAAAGAGCTAGGGTGGGGGGTAGCAGTACAGACAGGGTAGTATATATATTAGTCAAATGCTCCTATTACATGACAAGTTATAGCTATTTCTCATAAAAAAAAATAATGACCACCAGTAGGGTCAACTTATTAAAATTTAACAGTCATCAAATCTGCACTTTGGGTAGTAAGTGACAAGATAGTACTATCTATAATAGCTCACTAACTTCCAAATAAGGTCTAACGCAGGAGGTGAGAGAGGTGTGCTAGACACTTTCCACATTAGCAAAGACCTTTGCTTCTAGGAGAAATTTGTTTCCATGTCACATCGGTGAGTGCTAGTGTCCAAAAGCAATGTATCATTTTATTTAATAATTTTTACATATCATATTTACATGGCTAAGTCAGTTCACTATGTAATTAGCCTTTTCAATACATTTTAGTAGATATGGTATGTGTATACCTGATTATTTCCTCAAATACATACAGAAATGGGTGGAGGCTAAGAAAAAGTTAAAAATAAAAAAATCTAATTAGGCCAATTGGAGGTATTAATTTAAAAGGAGTGTCCTCGCAACCTGAGTTATCTAAATTAAAAAGTTCATTGCATACGTAAATCATCTTAAGAATAGTCACAAAACTATCTGTAAGAAAACTGAACATTAAGTTTATAACAAATGTGAGATAATCCACTACAGCCAAATATTCAAATCAGCATGCTACTTATTCTATTCTGTTGCAGACAGATTTGCCAAAGGGTCACTAGTCATCTTTAACCTTTCTCGTGCCATATCAGTTGTCCTCCCTGTCCATTAGTGCTAATGGGGCTGCTCTCACAAAACCTGTTAGTTGTCATTAAAAAGTTATCAGATAACAAGAGAAAATAGCAGCATTTTTATTAAATCAATTTATCACACTGGGGTTAAAGCACACTAAAAGGAAACCTCAAATAGGACAGTTATAACTAGAAAACATAAAACAAGATTTGATAAATGTATCAAGATAATCCAATTTGAACAATTTCAATATTGTTTTTTTTCCTTTATCACCACCACAGAGAATTCATCACTGTTATATTCTTAAGGAAAGACAAATAAGTTATTTTGAAACTCAAAGGGAAAAATCTAAAAGTATGAAATTAATTTTAAGTGCTACTTGAAAACCCAGAAATTGTGAAAAAGGGGATTGTTGCAGGAGAGCCAAGTACATATACAATTAACATATTTATACTTATGATCATATAGTGAGAGAAAAAAGTAAAAAATTAATCCTTCTGTATAACAAAGTGGTTAAGTACCCTCTATGAAGTAACATAAGAAGCTGTCATCAGAGGGAGAAAAATATTAACTACTTTTTCAGAGAAAATGATACAATCATGAAATCAATGTGAATTTATTGTAAGACAAGCACCTTCTTAAGGAGCACATACTACCTGCCTTTTAACAATTATTTCCATGTCATATCTCAAAAAAACATTATTTTACATAGAAACTATAAAAATGGTAGGAAATAATAAGAATTTTATTTTCTATTTTCAATGACAGTCTAGGTAAATCAGACTAATCCCCTCAATGAAAACAAGGAGTAAAACTGAGGAGAAAAATTTTTTAAACTCTGTTTGAAGGCACTGAATATTTAACAAGATAGTGAAGTGTTACTAGCTCTAAATCCAAGAGAACAAGGAAATCCATACATATGAGCAGGATATTTGTCCTACATGCATTTGATGATTCTAGAGAGCACTGCTAAGAGAAATGAGTCGTGTTTTTGATAGACCTGTGGAACTATTTGGCCTTGTTCAAGGTGCTTAAGCCTGGAGACCATCACTCCATGCTTTGGGATGGAACATAAAAGGATATACAGTAGATATATGAGTGATCCTATAATAATCAGCCTCTCAGAGCTATTTCAGGTGAGCTTTATTTAAATAATTTAAGTAATCTCAGTCCCTGAAACTAGATTAAGATGGTCCAGGACTAATAGTGATGCAGAACTCTGGTATCATCCCAACCTCAAAATTGTTTCTAAAGATTTTTGAAATCAACTCTGGTAAACTAGTCAGGTCTGAAAAACAGAACCAGATACTGGAGTTATCAGAAACATACTTAAAAAAAACCATGTTTACTATATTTAAACAATTTTATAATCAGAAAAAAAAGGAATTCTAGAGAATTGGAAATTAACACTATTTACTAAAATATTTCATCAGTGCATATGTTTGATTTTATTGAATTGGTTTTGTGAATATATTGGGATAATCATATCTTTTTTCCTTTAATCTGTTAATATGGCAAATTATACTAATTGATTTTTGAGTAATAAAGCAGTCTTACAGTGTGAAATTTTCCCAAATGGATTGTGCCACATTATCTTTATCATATATTGTTTCCTTTTTTCTGCTAGCTTTTTGTTTATGATTTTTCATACGTATGTTCACAAGCAAACACAGGACCATAGTTTTTCTTTTTCATAATGTTATTGTCAAGATTTTGTGTCAAGGTGATCTGGCATCATAAAACAAGATTAGGTGTAATCAGACTATTTTATTCTATGGAAGAATATATGTAATATTGCCATTATTTATTCTCAAATGTTAGAATTCTCCGGAGGTTTCTGGGTATGAAGATATCTTTGTGAGATTTTTCTTTTCAAGGGAAATTTTAACACTCCCTTATACCGCTACCTATAGGAATTATAAGTGTACATCATAATGTATTTTCACAAATAAGCACACTAATATAACAGGAGTATAATATATTAAGTAATTGTTAAAAAGACAAAAAGGATATATTTATAATTGGAGAAGTACTTGAAATTTTCATGTATTTACCATGTAAAACTTCAATTGCTTTACACCTCAAAAGGCAAATTTACCCACAAACTTTCTAATATCCAATAACTTGCTATGAGAAATTACCATCAGGGATGGGGGCAGGAATCATCCCAACTTTCGAATCTTTCCTAAATAAAATATCCAAGTGAAATCAAGACTCATTCTATTTCTGGTAGGATTTCAGAAAAATAATTTGACAGTATTTTCTTTCACCTCAAAATATTGATGCTCCCAGACTTCTGGCCAAGATGGAGGCATAGCTAGACACACTGTGCCTCCTCTCACAACCAAGATTAAGGACAACAAAAATATACAACCAAAAAAAGAAGAAAACAAAGAAAACCCATCCGGGACAGAGAGAAAATTGAATTGCATGGGAGTCCGACAGCAATGATTCACCCAGACCGGTAAGAGGGGCATAGTCAGCGGCTGGCAGAGTCCGCGGCTGGCGGAGTCAGATCGAGGTGGGATAAGCCAGTGGTGGTCCTGGGTGCGCAGTCACTCCAGATGCACAGGCGGCCAAGCGGACCGCAGACACACATTTGCGCACAGATAAACCAGGCGAAAACGGGCAGCAAGTCAGACTGCATGAAGCAGAGCCCCAGTGCCAGGAAGTGAAGCCTAAAAGCACCCACTGAGGATACTTGTAGGGACTGAGGTGCCGGGAGAGTCCCAGCCTCACAGGACAGTTCATTGAGGAGACCCATGGGGTCTGGAGTGTGTGCAGGCCCACTCACCCGGGAATCAGCACCAGAGGGGTCCAGTTTGCTTGGGGGAAGCGGCGGAAGTGACTGAAATCTGGCAGAGAGTGGAGCAAGTGCCATTGTTCCCTCTCCAACCCCGCCCCCACATCTAGCATCACAGCCCAGCAACTCGGTGGCCCTGCCCTGGTGAGCACCTAAGGCTCCACCACTCACTACATAATAGCCACGACCAGACAAAGACAAAAAAACAAAACCAAGAATGGCTCAAAAGGGAGAACAGACC